>CAUYPK010123592.1:0-101386 GCA_963574355.1 Loris lydekkerianus | reverse complement strand
TTGCTGGCTCTCTGTGTCCTCAAAGGGATGATTGTAGGCAGGTCCCACCGGCCAGAGATGTCTGGAGTCTTGTCTCCCCAGATTCGCCAGGCCCAGTTACAGGGAAGCTGTTACTCAGCCGCCATCTTTAATCCGACTCAGGTATGTGAGTCTCTAAACAGTTCTCTCTAGCTTTTGAGCAACAAAACAAAGGCACAGGACATGAAGTAAAAACACAATCGAGTAAGAGACACCTGAATGATTTTCAAAACTGGCAGTTTATGAAAGAGACCAACGGAAACGAAATTCGGCCCTAAGCTTTCTTCTCAGGCCTACCTCATCTTCTTTCCAGCCTGTATTCTCTGGGTTTGTTCTCTCAACATGTCAGAAAGATTCACTCTGCTTGACCCACATTTCATACGGATGTGGTGGATATTTCTACCATCCACAAAGTGAAAAGCCAGCAAAAGGTTTTGGTTAAGCACTAGTTTGTTTTTCTCAAATCTACCAATAATGATGTATTGTATCAGCAGTACTGCTGAACTAGGGGTCCAAACAGGTATGGGCCTTAATAAGTTAAGGGGAAAAGATACATGAGGGAAGGCCCAGGCAGGAGGATTACTTGAGCTCAGGAGTCCAAGACCAGCCTGAGCGAGAGTGAGAGCCTGTCTCTACTAAAAATAGAAGACCCAGCCAGGCCTTGTGGCGGGCACCTGTAGTCCCAACTACTCAGGAGGCTGAGACAAGAGAATCTAGGCACAGTGGCTCACACCTGTAATCCTAGCACTCTGGGTGGCCGAGGTGGGTGGACTGCCTAAGCTCACAAGTTCGAGACTAGCCTGAGCTAGAGTAAGACTCCTGTCTCTAATAGCCAGGCGTTGTGGCGGGTGCCTGTAGTCCCAGCTACTTGGAATGCTGAGAGAAGAGAATCACTTAAACCCTTGAGTCTGAGGTTGCTGTGAGCTAAGACACCATGGTACTCTACCAAGGGTGACAAAGTGAAACTCTGTCTCAAAAAAAAAATTTACAGGCTTGGCGCCTATAGCTCAAGTGGCTAAGGCACCAGCCACATACCCCAGAGCTAGTGGGTTTGAATCCAGCCCAGGCCTACCAAACAACAATGACAACTATAACCAAAAAATAGCTGGGCATTGTGGTGGGCGCCTGTAGTCCCAGCTACTGGGGAGGCTGAGGCAAGAGAATCACTTAAGCCCAGGAGTTGAGGAGGTTGCTGTGAGCTGTGATGCCACAACACTCTACCCGGGGCCACACAGATTGAGGCTCTGTCTCAAAAAAAAAAAAAAAAAAAAATTACATGGTAATGTAATAAAATACTAATTTGTGTTATTCATTAGCAAGTGAGATTTGATTTAATGTGATGTTTATTATACAATATAGACCAGAAGTACAAAGGGATTAGGGATGGGAGAACAAATATGTTGAGCTGACATTGTGGTGTCACCTTTACTATTCAACATAGTGCTGGAAGTTCTAGCCAATACAATTAGGCAAGACAAGGAAATAAAGGGAATCCAAATGGGAGCAGAGGAGGTCAAACTCTCCCTCTTTGCTGACAGCATGATCTTAGACTTAGAGAATCCCAAAGACTCAACCATAAGACTCCTAGAAGTCATCAAAAAATACAGTAAAGTTGCAGGATATAAAATCAATGTCTACACATCAGTAGCCTTTGTATATGCCAATAACAGTCAAGACGAGAAGCTAATTAAGGACACAACTCCTTTCACCATAGTTTCAAAGAAAATGAAATGCCATGCATGAATTTTTAAAAATTATATGAATAACTAGAAGTATTTCCAATAATACAAGCTTCCCAGGGAAGCGGCACACACACCTTATCCTTGCCATGAGCGCTTATTGTCCATTCCTCATGTGGGCAAACATCAGAATTGTAGTGAAGTCTATGTCCTCATGTAAAGAGTTTTTTGTTCCTGAAACTCTTGCCTTGAAATGAAAATTCATAAATTGAAAACAGAATTTTGAATTTTAAACGGAAATTATCTTTCATATCATCCCAATATAAAACTTCCAATTTTCATAGACAATTGAATAGTGAAAACAAGTTTATATAAATATTAAACAATGTGAAAGTAACATATAGTTAAAACATGTCCTGTAATAAAGTTTCTCGTACTCATGAAGGAAGGAAAAAATTGGATTAGGGGAGATTTTTGGGGTTTATTTTCAGACAGGCATTTGATGTCAAAATTGGATATTCTAAATGTATTGATTTCCTAGGGTTAACATAACAAATGGTCACAAGCTGGGTGATTTAAAACAACAGAAATTTATTCTTTGATGTTTCTGAAGGCTTCACACCTATAATCCCAGCACTGTGGGAGGCTGAAGAGGGAGAATTGCTTGGCCTCAGGCGTTTGAGACTTGCCTGAGAGAGTGGGACCCCAACTCCTAAAAAAATGAAAACCCATCTGGGCACCAGGGCGAATGCCTGTAATCCCTCAGCTGAGGCTGAGGCAGCGGGATGCCCACAGTCCATAATAAAAAATAAATTAAGGTGTCAGCAAACTGCCTAAAAGATTTAAGGAAGAATCTTGTCCTTGCCTCTCTTCCTGGCTCTGGTAATCACTGACAATTCTTGTAGTTTCTTGGATTGAAGATATATCACTCCAATCTCAGCCTCTTGCATTCACATGATATTCTCTCGCAGTGTCTCTATGTCCAAATTTCCTTCTTCTTACAAAGACATCAATCATTTGAAGAGGACTTGTAACATGAGTACATCTACAAAGACCCTATTTCCAAATAAGGACTTATTCATAGGGACCAGAGGTTAGGACTTGAACTTATCTTTTTGGTGAATATAATTAACCTGCTGGATAAGAAATTTTATCTTTTTAGACTACAGCAAAATAAATACTCAGTCAAGGAAGAATTGAAAACACGTAGAAAACATATGTGCAACATAGACCGAAGATTCAGAAAATGCTACCCTCTCATCTCATGTACTAACAATGCAAAGATGTTTTTTCATCCGAACTTGATGTTCAATTTGATTTTTTCCATATTATAGTCTTTGATTATGAATTGTGTTCAGTAAGTAGGCAAATGTGTCTTTTCCTAAAAATACACATATATTGTTAATATTACTATTATCGATTTAGTAGTATATTGTATTCAGTGTGTTTTGAGATGAAAAAAAGGTATTCTCTCCCTCAAAAAGTGTTGTTTTAGGTAAAGTAAACTGTTACAGTAAAAATTGGTACTAGGACAGTCATAACATGAAATAAATGTCTTAATACATCTTCAGATTCAAAGGCTATTCAGCTATGATCCAGATAAGTATATATTTCCATGATGATATACTAAAAGCAATATTTCCCAATTCATGATATTATATATTAATCTTAATTATTCTTAAAAATTCTTAAATACCGTATATACTCGAGTATAAGCAGAGTTTTTTGGCACAAAATTTGTGCTGAGTTTGGGTTTTTCGGCACAAATTTTGTGCCTGAAAAAACTCGGCTTATACTCGAGTATATACGGTACCTCTCTACTCTAAAATTTCTCCCAGTGGAAAAGGGAGAAAAACAATTATTGCAATGTAGATGTTGCGAGGCCAGGTAAGGGATTCTTCAGATTTATTTTTCTGGCAAAGTAATTTTCATGCCAGTTATTATGAGTGGAATTATGACCCCTCAAAAAGATGCATTGAAATTCTAATCCCCAGTATCCTGAATGTGATCTAATTTGAAAACAGGGTCTTTGTTGATGTAGTCAAGATGAGGTCATTAGGTAGGCCCTAATCCAGTGTAACCGGTATCTTCATCAAAAGGGGAAATTTAGACAGAGGCAGACACTATGTGAAGATGAAGGCAGAATGCCAGGCAGAGATAAAAGCTGAGATGGAAGTGATACGTCTCCAAACCAAAGAACACAAAAGATTGCCAACAACCGATCAGAAGCTAGGAGAGAGCCATGCAACAGATTCCCTCTCAGAACCCTTTGAGGAAACCAGCACCAAAAATGCCTTGAACTCAGACTTCTAGCCTCCAAAACCATGAGGCAGTAAATTTCTGTTGTATAAACCATCCACTTCATGGTACTTTGCTCCGGCCATAGTACCCTAGGAAACTGATACACAAGCTTTGGTGTAAAAAAAAATAATATGGCAGAAAAATGTAATGTTACCATATGAAATGGACCTGAAAGGTTGGTCAAATGCTGAATGTCAAGACTCTCTCCTATATGGCAGCCTTCTGACACAATCTTGTCCACACCTTTCTAAGTGAGTGTGTTCTAACTGTTCGTTCATTGGCAATGGGAGATGAACTCAGCTTCCTATACTAAGGATGATTGTGGATGAAGTTCTGTCTCTTCCCTTTTACTCTAGTTGATTAACTCCAAAGAGAAGCCTGAGATGGCGCTGGAATGCCACAGGTATGTGGCAGTAACCCTTCATCATGTTGTCATTTCTTTCTATGCAAGAGTGGACGGGGGAGGTTCTGCACCCAGCTAGAAACACAGTTTTCAACATCACTTGCTCAAAGGATGGTCAATAACATACAAACATATAAATAAGATATTAGAAACATCTTGGATGAGACTTCATGAAAAGTTTATTCAGCTGACAGGTGCCTCTCTAACCATCTCATTTTCTTTTTTCTTTTCTAAAGCAGGTCTTAAAGTCCAGCTGCCATTTGCAGACCAAGAGTAAAAGACTAAGAGATTCTTCCTGAATCCCCGAACTCTTGTGCTATCGAATAGATATCAGCAACTGCCCAACTCCATACGTTTTATTGATTATATAACCATATATATTTAAATATATATTTAAACCATATATATTTAGGCAGCAGTCTGCCACTAGTAACCAATTGTAATTTTTAACTGATATAAAAACCTTTGCACTCAGTGGAAGTGCCCTTGGTTTCCAAGGCTACCAGTAGCTTCCTCTAAACTTGTCATTGTTTACAACCCAGATTAATACACTGAAATTCTTCACTTTTATCATTGAAACAATGTTTCACCAAGAGAACATTACTGTACAACATAAAAAACATAATTATAATGAAAACACAATGAATATGATTTTTTTGAAGCTTATTCTCATTGCATCAGGCAATTACCTCTGGAAAAAAAGAAAATAAATCAAACAAGCCCTTTCATTTGCTTTAAAATTATTTTTGTAGACTGTCTTTTCTCTTGGATTTCATTGAGCTTCCTCATAATCTACTTTTGAAAATTTTTTTTTTTTTTCTTGAGACAGAATCTCACTTTGTCGCCCTCGGTTGAGTGCCATGGCATCACATCTCACAACAACCTCCAGCTATTGGGCTTACAAGATTCTCTTGCCTCAGCCACCCAAATAGCTGGGACTATAGGCGCCTTCCACAACACCCAGCTATTTTTTGTTGCAGCTTGGCTGGGGCTGGGTTTGAACCTACCACCCTCCGTATATGGGGCCAGCACCCTACCCACTGAGCCACAGGCATTGCCCCACATTTGAAATTCTTTATCTGGCATATAAATAAATATTTTTCATCGCTAACCATTGCTAGAGAACTGGTGTTCCCTTTGTGGGGGAGTGTACTCTCAGTCTAATTTTTTATATTTCTTAATTTTTTTCATGGATTCCTTCTTGTCTGGATCAAGTTTTGCTTCTTACTCCCAGATTTTCTTTTGTGTTGATGGGGCTTCCCCCAGCCCCATTTACAAGTAAGGCTGTGTCAAAGGCATGTGTTTGTTTTTGGATAAGTGTTTGTTTTTGCTTGGGGTGTTTTGATGGCAATCTAAGTTCTTGGTGGATACCTTTGGTATAGATATTTTTAGTGCTGCAGTTTCCAGATGCCAGTTCTTTGTAATCTGTAGCGGTGGTGAGCTATGTATGTGGACAGTTTCCCTATCTCTAATTGATGAGGGAAGATGGAGTTCTTTGAAATCCTTTCTCTTTCCCCAGCCCTGCGGTCTTCTTAACAGCGTGAATTATTTAGGCATGCCCAGTTTAATCACTGAGACAGAAAGTGGTGCTTGTAGCCACTTTGTATGTGTAGTATGATTGAGTCAGTAGTGTTGTGAAGGCTGTGCAAATTGACTTCCCTTGTTTTGGAACCTGTAACTGGCTCTCTAGATCAGGCGTCCTCAAACTGCTGCCCGCAGGCCACATGAAGTGGTGTGAATTGTATTCGTTCCCATTTTGTTTTTTACTTCAAAATAAAATATGTGCAATGTGCATAAGAATTTGTTCATAGTTTTTTGGGTTTTTTTTAAACTATAGTCCGGCCCTCCAACAGTCTGAGGGATAGTGAATTGGCCCCCTGTTTAAAAAGTTTGAGGATGCCTGCTAGATCCTCAGGTGGTGAATGCCCCAGGTGGTGGGAGGAGCCCTGAAACTTTCAGGTGAGTTCTTACTTTCTACCAAACAGGTGGGTAGGAGAATGAGGCTGGGTAGACCTGGGTCAGAGAGCCTCCCCTCAAGGGTGACAAACCATGTAAGGTAGCTGTCTCAGCAGGAGTCAAATGTCTGCTCCCAGCTTCTGGAAAAAGCTGCCAGGAAGCAGTTGCAGTGAACCTACCTGGCCAGGACATCTGCTTATGGGAAGAGGCATGTGAGATTCACAGTCTGGCTACGGGGAACAGGTTCCCCTACTCTGGGGTCTCTGTCTGGCATCTTCCAGCTGGTAGGAGCTCAAACTAGCTGAGCACTTCTCTGAAGGTAATGTGGGCTGGAAGTTTCCCATGATCCCACCCAGGCTGAGAGTGCGGGCTTCCTGTGGGGGGAGGGTGCTCCATGAGCACACTGTGAGGGACTTCACTGCACTCTCTTTTCAGTTCTGCCCACCTGGCTCCCTCATCTCCTGAAATTAGTTCACCAATCTCTCACTCTTGTGTCTCCAAGAAACACAATTGAGTCCCAAGGCTACAGGATTGGGCCCATGGGCCTGTCCCAGGTCCCTGAAGACTAATTCTTGACCATGCCAGGCAAAGGGTACTGGTCTTGAATTGCTATGAGGTGCTCACACAGGTTTGATGAAACCTTTGCTTTGGGATGTGCCATGCTCTGGTGAGCAGCTGGGCAGGTGACACCAGGACAAGCTGCTGAGCGGGGAGCTCACAGGCTGAGTACCCTGCAACCCACTTCAGGTCTTTAAGAAGAAATGTTTGAGTTCCATGCTGTGTGGAAGCCCCAGTGTGGGGAATCCAGGGGAGGCAGCCCCTCCTGAGAACCTCAGCTCAATTGTCTCTGCACCCACAGGCAGGGAAGGGAAGGGGATGAAAAGAGTCTGAAAGGAGGGAATCTAGTAGTTTCTCCATCTCTGTCCCTCTCTCCAGAAGGCAGTCCACCCGCAATATTTAGGCTCTGGAGTAATGCAGATCCCCCAGAACTCACCAGCTCCCTGGGGCTCCCCTAGTCTGGGCTGGAGTTGGAAAATGTCTATGTGGGGATGAGTGAAAAAAAACTTGAGGCACTGAAGCCCCTGGGGAGGACAAAAGTGCACAGTGGGTAGAGAAACAATATGGGACCTGCTGTCTTAACTCAAGTGTGTGGTGACGGGACATGACCTCAAGGAGGTTGCTAGCCTGGTGCTTTGTCCTCAGGGAGCTCCCAGGTCACTGGCAGCAGCAGCTTTGGGGCCTATGAAGGTGGAAAGATTCTTCAGCAGCTCGGGAGCCTGCTGACTACAAGAGATGTGAGAGGGAGAGAAACAAACTGCCCCCTCGCCCCCCATCCCCTGGACTCCAAGCTGCTCAGAGGTAGACCTCTGCTGGTATCTTGCTCCTTCTTGTTCTGGTTCACATCTTCTTCCCATGGAATCTCTTACAGGTTCTGGCACTTTTCCCTCGCAATTACACCTAATCTATGTTTGTTCATTTTCATCTGAAATTTTTCTTCTTTCCTAGACAATCTCGTCAGCCATCTTCCTGAATTTATTCTGCTATAAAATTCTTAATTCATCAGAACCAGCGATTGTCATTCACAGCCACAGAAGGAACAAAACCTAATTGTTTGAAGCGAGTTGATAAATTGTGTGGGCTACTAGAATACACAAAGGGAGGCCATGGTTGTTCACCAACTCGCTAAAACCTCTCCAAACAGTTTCACTAACAGAGAAGTGAAAAAGTGGGAATTAAAAAAGGAAGAACTTAAGAAACCTTTTATCCTCTTGGAATATAGCTACTCTTTTGGAATCTGAGGAAATATCTAGGGCATAGTTCTAAGAGGATAAATGATTATAAACATGGAAAATACATTAAAAGATATGCCATGGAACCTGGGCACTTACGAGGTAGTTTTGTTTCGGGTTTTGTTTTCATAGTCCTATATACATAGGAGAGAATTTTTGATGGGGGGGTCACATTATATGGCACAACTCTTGGGGGAAAAACACAATTACAAGAGGCAACTTGACATAACACACGTCATCAGTGTAACCTAAGTCTTTGTACCCTCCATGAATCCCAAACAATAAAAAAAAAAAAAGAAAAAAAGAAAAGCAACTCTTTGTTTTTAATAAAGAAGCCAGGTACTGGATGTCATAACAATATCTGCTTTAATCAAAGCTTTTGCTTCTAAATTCACAGGACATTTGACTTGTATCCTTTGTTCTATTATCTCATCAGTTAGTGTAAAGAAAAATTACATTGCTATAGAGTTTGGAAAATAGTCTACAAAATCAGTGAAGGCTGAAAACAGGTGGCAAAATTAATTTCTCCTCTACTGTTGTCCCATTTCCTACTTAAAATTCACCTCCATGCGTACCCATAAAAATCAGTCCAGCATAATCACAAATATAAAATTGAATAAGCATACCCACAGTCTAAAGAAATAAAACAAGACATTTCAGGTGCGGATGTAAGTAGCTGTGAGCTTTAAAACATACATATATATCTGTGTTTTCTCTTGGTTTATTTTTGTTTTTCTTAGCCATATTTGTGAGAGATGAGTATTGAGAGTTTATACACCATAGAAAAAATAGTAAACCTTCTTTCACATCAATATGTAATTTGCTGTTCAATTACCCCTTCAATAAATATGTATCTTGAAAGCTTATTCTAAGAAAGACACTGTCATAAATAGTGGGGATATGATATGAACCAGTAAACATGGCCATTGCCTTTATGAAGCTTATAGTCTGATGAAACATGTACAAAAGTAAAAAAAATTAAATATGATAAATATTACAATGTGGAGAATATAGGATTCTATGAGAGAATTTAAAACAAAACATTCCCAAGGACATATCTAAATTCAAACACAATTTACTGTATGTCAGTTTTAATTCAATTTAAACTTTCTCTCTTCTCCCCCCCCCAAAATAAATAAAGTACAAACAATAAAAATAAATAAGGGTGATATTATTATAAGGATAACTTTGAGACTTCTATCATGTATACAAAAATGTAGATCATCCTTAAACTTGAATTCATTAAAAAGTTTTTGTCTTATATTAATTGTAACATGGTATATTATAACACCATATTTGTGATTATCTTTGACATGAGTTTATAGTAAAATAAAAAGACACCAAAATTTTTGTAGTAGTAGAAACTCTAGCTTCCTAATCCCTGTCTTAAGTCAAATGCACTTAACGGTGTAACTCCATGAGAAAATAAAGCCAATCTTAATCTAACAATGAGGTAGAACATGGGAAGCTAATGTACATTTACAGAGAATGTATTAAAAGTGGTGAGGAAATCATATTATTCCATAAATTGTCCAGGCAGGGCTTTAGTGTGATATTACAACAGACATCACATTTTCAATTGTTCACCTAAATTCTTTGTTAAGAAGCTCTAAGTGATAACCTGATATTGACTCTAATAGTCAAAAGGTAATATTGAAATAAAGCAAATTATAAATTTCCTTCCATGACTCACCACATATAAGTAGTATTTCTAGGAGACATAACTGATAATCCCATGGCAAGACTCCATATGGACTGAATTATGCAAAGAAAGAAATTTTGATTGTTGTACAATTCTCAAACTTCCACAGCAAAAATCTGTTTTGTGTTAATGATTTTAAAAACCATAATAATTAAATTGCTTAAAGAGGAACATTTATTTTTGTTTATGGACCTGTACTTCTATCAACTGGCTAGAAAAATTTCCCTCAGGATTCAGTCATTAAAATAACCAACAACTGGGATAAATGATATTAGATGCCTAAAGATCAGCCAGATGGATTTTCAAGGTTGTTCACAATTTGAGATGTTCGATTTCAACAGTAAAAAGTAAGTCTACTGAAGTTGAGTCTTGAGTCATACCAGAGTTATTGTGGTATTAATTTAATAAAGGAATACCTTATTAAAGACTTCTTTCCTTATTTTTCTAACATAGTACATGTCTACTTGATCACTGATAGAAATTTATCTACTGAGGATCCATGGAATTGACACAGGTCATGGTCCCTTAAACTATAGACTCTGAGAAAATGTTTGCCAAACTTACATTTATATCAGTCCAGAAGAATTTCATGTCTAGTCCTAGACAAGTCTAATTTCTTACTTTAGTCTTATCTCTTAATGGGCCACCAACTCTGGCAGCTGCAATAGTGATAGTGTTAGCCAAGTCCATTATAGAGTGGATAGGGCCAAAAAAAAAGTTTTTTTCTGATATTCACAATTCCCAAGAGAGCAGCTGTCAAGTAGCCAGGGAATGAGTTGGTATGAGCCCAACCACACAGAAATATTCTTATCTAGTGTATATTTATTTTATGATTGGATCATAAATATGATCCAAATTTCCCTTTCTTCATGAAATGTTAATCTATGTTCTCTGATCAGAGGCTGGAAATCTCTGCTATACCAATGTTTTTAAAAGAATAGCAAAATAAAAAGTTTTACATTACATTCAGATATTTTGACTGAACATATTTATGAAATCTATATTTATATAACTAGCCTCAAACAATATTTAAAATATGTATAACATTCAAAATAGGAGAATATTCTTAAGTACATTTCTAAGGAAAATAGCCTAATTCTTGAATTTGTAATCTACTTTGTATGAATATTTTTATCACCTATGGCATACAGTACATGCTTAAGAATCAGATAGTTGCATTTATTGAAAGAATAAATCATATAATTGTACCAAAACATCTAATAATATTAGCACAATGTTAATTCTAATTACCCAAACTTTCACTTATCCAATATAAAAGTCTTTTTCAATGATCTACTTATAATCTTTAAAAAAAAATAAAATAAAAAATAATGAATATGCATACTTATTTTCTTTAATTTCATGAGATAGTATATTTTGAAAATTAATGTTTTAAAAGTAATTAAAATGACTGTTTATAATTTGTAACTTAAGGAATTTGACTAATACACACAGTTACTCTCCTTTCTTACAGCAATCTTCTTAAAATGACAGTAATAATAATAAAGTCTAAACTCATAAGAGTAAAAGAAATGGAAGAAGAATGAGTAGCATACTAAGGAACTTAACAAGCAAAAGAAAGTAGATGAGAATTCTTTCTCTGGCAGTGTGGCAGCCTGACGAAATCTGCCCTGAAAATAACTAAATTAATGCTAGGTACACAACATACTTTAAATTTGTGAATGTGCTATAAAAAGGTAAGGGTTATTTGTAAGAAAAAACAAATGAAAAAATAATTAAGCACTAAAGCGGTTTTCACCTTGAAGATATTTGCCAAATCCAGGTAACCTTGACCTCTAGTTTTCAAGCTTTCATGGGACACAGGAAATATGAATTAACCCTAGAACTAACCCCAAATGGGAAAGTCTTACACATGATTTTTCTCCATAAACTTGACAGTATATGAGCACATATTCTTGCTTAGACAGGTAAGCTCTGTTCTCTACAATCTCCTACTTTCCCAGCCTTATTATACCCCTCTAACTCCCACTTCCACTCATACCTCTACTACTAGTGGTAGAAGGAAAAATGTGCTTATCCTGGAACTTAGCATTGATGGAGGAAAAAATTAACTCTTTTAAGAATTTGTAAATAAAAAATAAGTTCTTAATGAATTTTTCAAACCAATACTATGCTCCTTGGAATATTTGAAAATATTTAACCCACAAACTTATATGGAAGTGATCCTAGATTGATAGTAACCATGTGTACTGACAGAAACAACTTGATATCATTTCTGAGAGACACCAATAGTAAACCAAGCCATTAAGGAAATACCAGAAAAGCTTCTAAAAGATAGGAACTCATAAACAAAATTACAAAATATGTAGGAAATCTAGACCCAGCAGAATTAACAACGTAGGATCAGACCCTCAATGTCCCAAATAAATCATTAAAAATTAAAAATTTTTGGTAACCCAAATTCAAGAAAAGAAATGAATATAAAAAGACTATAAAAACAAATCAGATTGGAGAATATTCAAATTTAACTTCTTTAGTTAAAAAAACAAACAAACAAAAAAAAAAAAACAGCAGCTGATTTTTGCTTCTGGCCATGTTAGAGTATCAGGAACTAGATATATCATCCTATATTAAAGGAACACAAAGTTGCCAAAATATATGAAATATATTGTTTACCAGATAGTGTTGATTTTTCATCCTACAGGAAGTGAGAACTAACGTGAAGAGACATGATTGTCAACACGAGGAGAGGGAAACCCATGCAGAGCCCAGTGGTGGCAGTGAGTTGAGAGAGAGAGATTGGAAAGTGGGGAGGCCAGAACAGCTAGCATCTGCGGAATGGCATATGCAAGAGGAGAGCGCTTCATAGAGAGAAAGCTCCAGGAGCAAGTATTTGTTGGAATATTTAACTTCATGGACATGAGATAACTATCCAGGACAGCAAAAATAACAACTAGGAAATCATTAGGTCAAGTAATTCCTGGAACTTACACAAACCTGAAAATAGTGTGTCATATAGCTAGAGAAAGGACCTCAGAATACTAGAATATTAGAACCTCAGAATACAGAATAATAGAACCTCTTAAAGTTTATATATAAAAATTATATTTATAAAAGTTCATGTGAAAGCAAAGAAATCACAGGTTTTTTTAAAATCTCTTTTGATGACTCATCACCAGTTGATGATGCAAAGTACTTGACAAATGTAACACCAACTCGTGGAAAAAAAAAACACATCAGCCCACTTAGAGGGGAACTTCCTGATAAAAAGCATATATGGCCAACCTACAAGTAAAATCATACTTCATAATGAAAGACAAAGACATACTCACTATGATTGAGAAAAAAGACAAGAATATTCCATCAAACAAATGATATTTACTATTGTATGGGAAGCTGCAGACAGTGCACTAAGGCATCAATGAATACATACACATATATGCAGAAAAATGCTCACACATTGAAAAGGAAGAAATAACAGTGTCTTCATTTGTAGATTTTCTGGTCATCTATGTAGAAAATCTTATGAAATTTACTCCCTCCAAAATATTTACCAGAACTAGTAAGTAAAATAGAAAGACTACAGGATACAAAGTCAATATACAAAACTCTATGGTATTTCTATAAGTTAATGACAAATAATTAGCTATTGAAATTTGAAGACAATACCATTTACAAAATGATACTCAATTAAATTCTAGTAGGCTTTTTAAAATAACAATAAGCTGATTTTTAAATTTATATGTAAATATAAAAGGTCACAATCGTCTATTTTAAAACTCCAGGCCAAACTTGGAGGACTGATACTACTTACACTATGTGATGTCAGCACTCATTCCAATGCTACCATAATCAAGACAATGCAATATTGGCATAAGATCAACGATGGAAGAAAAATTCCGGGAATGGACTCCTGCATATGTGGTTAATTTTTAACAAATATTTTAAGATTGGATAGGAAAGAGGTCGTGTTAAAGAAAAAAAAATTGACAAATTAAAAGTAGAGGAGTTTCACTGAGGGGAAAAAAACTTGCGAATTTTACAGAATCAGAACATGTTTGGAAAAATTCTGGGGCTGCCACAAAGTTGGATAATATTGATGAGCAGAAAAAAGAAAGTGACGTGCAGAAAATGGAAGCAAGGTACTGAAACAGCTTAATTGGTTATAGCTCAGTGTTTGACTCATTTGAACACATTTTGAACAATTGGCTACCTGTGATTGGCTGAAGCACAGCTGCTGTAGTTGGCTGAGATTCAGCTATTACACAAGCATACTCCTAAGTTAGGTTTTCAGTATATCCACATGCTAAGTTAGATTGCAATTCATAAGCATTCAAGTATGTGAACAAGAAGACTTTCTCAGGCCAAATTTATTTTAACAGTAGTCTTTCTAACAGTGTGTGCTGGAACAATTGAATATATACACATGGGGAACATCAACACTTATGTCATACACAAAGTTCAATGTTAAAAGTATTATAGAAATAAAGGTTAAATATAAAACTTCTGAAAAAAATAGAGGAGGGCAAAAATTTTTTAGACCAAAAAAAGCAGAAATGATAAAGAAAAATGGACAAATTGGACTTTTTTTACTAGATATTGACAAAAAAATTAAAAGGCAAGCCATAGACTAGGAGAAAACATTTGAAAAACATATTTAGCAAAATGCTTTAAGCAAAATATATAATGAAAATAAGCAACATGATAAAAATTAAGAAAACTATTTAAGCAGCTATGTCATACACACACATACCTGCACACAATACCATAACACTATACACTCTCCAGAATGACTGAAATTGTAAAGATCCATCATATGAAGAGCAAGGATGTGAAGCAGCTAGGACTCTCAAATATTGCAGATGAGAGTATGAAATGGTACAACCACTGTGGAAAATAGTTTGGTTCTGCCTAATAAAGTCAAACATAAACACATTACCCAGCTGACTTATTCCTTGGTATCTACCAAAGAAAAATACAAACATAGGTCCACAAAAGGATTTGTAAGCAAATGATCATAGTAGGTTTATGCATAGTAGACAAAAATGGGAAACAACCCAAATGTTCACTAATCTTTGAATATACAGCAAATTACATTCTAACTACGTAATGGAATGCTGCTCAGCCACAACTCAGATGAACTACTAATACATGCAACAATACAGTTGAAACTCAAACGCATTCTGATAAGAGAACAGAGCTGGCATAGAAGACTACCTGTTTCATGATGCCCTGTGTATGAAATTTTAGAAAAGATAAAGCTGTAGTGACAAAAAGAGCAGTTTTTTCTCAGTCATTGGAATGGAGAAAGGGCTGATAACAAAGCAGCATGAGAGAATGGAATTTTCAGAGGGATGGAAATTATTTATACCTTGATGTGGTAGTGATGATATTATGATACCCATGTTTCCAAAGTCATCAATCCGTGCTTTTAAAATTGACGACTAAACTCCGTGGAATTGTTCTTCAACAAACCCAGTATTTTTAAACCACAGGCAAAAAAGATAATCAGGCAAAATCAAATCAAACTCTTATTATGAGTCCATTTGGAACCTATTCAAATGACAAAAATAAAGAAATTATTGAATACCAAGCACTGGAGGATACGTGGCTAAATACAACCTCTTGTGCATTATTGGTGGGAGTACCTTTTGATTACACCACACTGTAAAACATTGGCATTATCTTTTGAAATCAGATAACTATATGCTTTAAAGCTTAACAGTTTTACCAGCTGCACATATTCAGGTTAACTTTTTTATGTATGAACCATGAAACATATGCAACAAAATTCATTTTAACACTCTTTATAATATAAAATAATGAAACTATTAAGTGTATATCACCAGGATGACAAATGATAGTATATTCATACAAGGGAGAATTATACTGTGGTAAAAATAAGTTAACCAAAGCCACATGTGTCAAAATAGAACATAATGTTAAGGAAAATAGCTAATCTCAAAAGATTACATACTGCACGATCCCCTGTTTATAAGATTTAAAGGCAAATATAACTTTTGTTAGTCTTCTAATCCTTGGTTATTGTTGTGAGGCTTCATTATATGGACACTGACAGAGTGTCATAAGCCAAGAATTATAATTAATTCTGTGCTCCTTGAATTCCTTTTGAAATAAATACATAAATATGTAACTGGAAAGAAAAGTGAATAAGCAGATAAAAGATTAATAATATGACATAAATATATCTTTTGCCTCTCAATAGAAAAAGAAATGTTATCCTAATCTCAAAAAAATTAAAAATTACAGAAAAGTAATGAAATAAGAAAAAAATTTAAGTACTGAGCTATTGTTGAACTGAGAAAAAATAATTCCTGCAAGATTGTTTCAGAACTTTTCTTCTTGTAAGTGTCTACAGTATGACAGTGACATTTAAACTTTTCAGAATTATATAAAAGAATATATTCCCAGCATGATTTTTGGCTTTTGTAATCATTGTTTACAATAATCATACTATATAAGCATTTAAACTTTCAAGATTATAAAGTAAGCCAGCAAATGCAATGTTGAGCATCCTGTGATTAAGACTCTAGCACAGAATGTACATCTTACAAATTTTGAAAATGTAAAAGTAAAGCTACAAATGAACACAGAACATGGAAGGAGAAAGGAGAGCCAGAAGAGAAAGTAAACAATATGGATAGTCTCATTTTTTTAATCACTGGGAATTACAAGAAACTGTGTTTGACAAAATTAAAAATAATTGTTTAATAGTTTTAACTACTGATATAACTAATAAAAGAAAGAAAGATAATACTGTAATTGTCCAAATTTTATCACAATAGTTGGTACAAAACATCAGATTGAAAACTTCAGAGTTAACATTTCATAAATCAAGAGCATTGCTATACTGATATTATTTGGAGTTTTAAAAAAATAAGTAGCAGAACAAAACATTTTAATTGCAAGTGGCTGTCTCTTTGAAATAGGACTGTGCATTGAAAGAGAACTGGGTCAGAGAAATGCGCTTCGGTATAAGTCCTCCATCACTGGGTGATCTTTTTCCTATTTGAATGAACCACTTTCACCTAAAGAGATGAATAAATAATAAATTAATATAACCTGATCATATGAACTCTCATATTAATATGAGATTAAAAAATCAAAAAAGAGTGATAAATAACATAACACCAAAATAAATGACTTGTGCAGAACTTCAAGTACTGTAACCAGTAGATACCACAGCCTCATCTTACATCCACTACAAAGTACAATTTTTTATTCCTGTGTCAAGATATGCTATCTCATTATCATGACAGATAATGATGCCCATCTCCTTGCTTGAAGAGAACCTAAATCAACCCCAAGATGAACTGCAGGAACCGGAGCTTGTAAAGTATTTTATAATCATCGTGGTAAGTGAGCTGAGCTGTCAGGATCAGTACTGGAAGAGAGTCCCTGAGGTCATTCAGCTAACCTGCAGCCAGAGCACACGGGAATTTAGAGACTCCACAGGGTTGCACAGATGGCTTTTCAGCCCTGTGAGCAGCATTGCCCTTAACGTGAACACATCTAAAGAAACACAACAGTGTTGTAGGTCTGAGGCTCAGCTCAGTGAACCAATAACAACTGTGACATAGAACAAACCAGCAGGGATCTGACCCCCCCTCCATGAGTCATTTTCATTCTGTCCAAGGTTAACCTCGCACAAAGCGTACTTGGTTTGTCTTCCTTTCAGGCTTTATAACTGAAGAAAATCTTGGATGAGAAAAACACTTTATTTTTCCTGTCTTCACATAGAGGCAGGGATGACAAGTGGCAACACACTTCTAACCTCGTCAGGGGGCCAGGATGTATTCTCTTCCTATAGCAATTAAAAGTGCTGCAAATACCCATAAATGCCCTTTTCATTTAAGAGACTTACTATTAATGTGTGTAGCAGAATAGTTCAGAAAATGCCTTTTACTAGCAAATGCAAAAAGAACTATAATGTGCTAGAAATACATGCAAAGTTCTCAGAGTCCAGTAGTTGAGAGCAAAGGCTCTGCAGACAGATAATGTCCAGGCCAGGATGTATTCTCTTCCTATAGCAATTAAAAGTGCAAAAAAGGAGAGTTCTAATCTTGTCTTCCATTTGCTAGGTTTAATTCAGTCTTCCCTATTTTCTTTTCAAGAGATTACTCCCATCACATTGCAACCTAGAAACACAGAGACCCCAAATCACACCTTCATAAAACTATCCCAAGTTGGTGGACAAGCATTTATTGTAGAAAAGAATTATACTGAAGTGAAAATTAATATTCTAGTTTTGATTTTCCTGTATCTTGTCTGCTGACTCACCACATATCCCTATGTCCTGTCCTGTGTATTCCCTACGGCTTTTACTTCATCAAAATTGAATGAATCTTGAGTTTCATATCACTGTCAAAGCTCTGAAAAGAGAGAAGAGGAAATATCCTCACTGGCCAGGTTTCCCCCAAAGAAAGGATCAAGTAAGGAATCTTTGCCAATTTCATGATAAAAATCTGTTTATAGATTTGGAGTACTTAATATGCTGTAAAACCTTAGCACAATATAATCACTATAATCATCAAATAACCACAAACACATCAGCATGTGCTGTAACCCTGACAATGGCTGACTTAAGGCAGTGACTCCAGAATTATCTTTCAATTCGCTGGGTTTGCTGAAGCTTTCCATTCTCATGCAAAGTGCATATTTTCAAAAGTTTACCTAAATCTAAATTGTGAATAGCATCCCTACACATCCAGTGCCATTGAAAAAGTGTCTGTCCTAAATTCCTCGGGCATTCTAAACACCTCCATTTCTGGAGGGCAGAGAAGTCCCTACACACGTGTATGTGTGTGTGTGTGTGTGTGTGTGTGTGTGATGTCACGTGCTGACAAGTACCCCATGTGCTGTGAATGGCGCCCTGAGTGCCCTTCCTCCATCCCACCAGCTGCCTCCTTGACTCACGAATTTTTCTTTTAGTTTTCCTCTCCTTACAACGCCCTCCTAAACATTGCAGGATGGTTCACTCCTTCCAGGACTTTTCATGTGGCTGAAGTTTAACCTTCTTAGTGAGGTGTCACTAGATCACCGAATTAAAAATTGCAACTCCACCATCCCAGCACCCCATATCGCCCTTTCCTGTTTCACTTTCCTCCATAGCACTTAATGCCTTCTCTTATATTCTATAACTTCATTTTTTTTTTTTTTCTGTTTTCTAACACTAATATGTCTGGCACATCAAAATGCTCAGAAAACATTTTTTTAGTGAAATTCAACATGATTCAAATGATGCCAGCTTGATATCTGAATATGAATTCTGAAGTTCTGTTTTTTACACTATAAACATACATTTTGTTACAGTTCAGTAAAACTACACACTCTTTCTAATATCCAAGTGCTGGAGTTTGTTTTTTCACCTCAAGAGACTCCTCAGCTTTCCCCATTTCCAATTGCTAACATCTTAGTGGCCTTCAAGTCCATTTTCAACCAGTGTTTATTTGACATTTCCTAGTTCACTGAGAGCTACCTCAACAAAAAGGGGTTTTCCAAGTTAAAAAAAAAATTGCACAGACAAAAAAAGAAAAAAAAAAAAAAAATCAACCCCGCTACAAGGATGAAGAGAATTTGCTGCAAGAGATCACGTAGGCAAACTGAAAGATGCCTGGAGTTACAGGCTGCATCCACTTTGAAGGAGAGAGAAAGTGGACTGCCCAGAAATTTCCTGCTCCCCTTCCTCAGAAGAGATGTCTCTGGCAGAGGTCCTACTTAACCCCCTCACTCAAAGAGCAATAATTTACCAGTGGAGCCATTTGGACACATGGCTACTTTCCAGTTTTTCAAGTTCTCCAGCAAATGTGTCCTGAGAAGATGTCTACAGTGTAGGTATGATTTCAGAAGATGAATCTGGCTGAATGATTTCTTGTCTGGACTTGGCTGGAATTTTTTTCCATCTACCCTAAATTTTTTTTCAGTCTAGATTTTTATGAGTACTGAATAATAAGAGTATTTAAGATGCCTCTAGTAGCCGAGAAGGAGTCTTAGACAAAAGACCTCTAAGACTGAAGTATAAATAGAGAAGAGTTCAGATGACATCATGCTGTATGCACACCAGAAGTGACCACAAATAACCTACAATAACCTTTAAAATTAGTTTTTTCCTGACTTCATAAAACAATATTTTATTTGGCAGGCATATATTGGCAAGCTCTTTCAAAAGCTCTATTTGTTTTCTGTATCCAGGAAGACACAACCACTGTTTTCACATAGGTTTCCTTCTATGCTGTGGTTTTGCCATTTTCTGCTTCTTTATGAGTGCTTGCTGCAGAATATTTTTCTTTGAGACATTTATTAAGAGCAACAAGGATATGAATGAAAAACCATCTTGATAACAATAGAGGGTGGTTTTCTCCTTCCATATGTAATGCTGACCAAATCCAAAGGACAGAAGTGAAATATATCAACAGTGATATTGTTGCTTTATCCTAAAATTATATAATAGCATGCAGCTGGCTAAAAATATACTGTAGTATGTTAAAGAAAATCAGTCCACGTGCCCTTTGTTGTGTTAATTAAATCCAAGGTTAAAAGGAGGATGTAACATCATAGCATACCTCTAAAAAATATATAAAATAATTCAAGCCAACCTGAGGTATCACAGAGACCAAGAAAACATAATTACATAGTTACCTCAAGTTTATCCAGTTGTTTTAGCTTTTGGAACATGTTCACGTTATAAAAGTGATACATTTATTTCTAAATAAGTGAACATATTATGGAATCCTTTCTGAATCTGATTACGTTCATATCACTCAGTTTTTCAAAATCTCCTTCCACTATTTCAAAGAAGGAAAAGATGAGTAAGTAAAATATTTTAAAATAGAATACAAATATTATTTCTCTCATAAACAGAACTTCTAGAATAAGTCCTTGTATTTTTTTTTTTTCTATTAATATTTTACTTTCATGGAGGCACAAAAGGAAGGTTCCAATAATTAACCTTGTGCTGTTGACCTAACCAAAATTAACTGGCTATGCAACAGTTTAGTTGTCCACATAAAAACAGGAAGAGAGATTTCCCCAAGTAACCCTTATTCACCATGAGAAAAACAGCTGGCCCTCTCTCTTTCCATGTAAGCCTGTGGGGCACGGATGAAAGGATGTATATTTCTGATATCCTCTCTTGTAAATGGGTGGTTTTTTCAGTGGAAGTGTGCCAACACTCAGTTCCTGAGAGGCAGGGGCCCAAGAAAGTCTGGTCAAAATATTTAGAATTCTATCTGTCTAAGGTGAGGTCTGTGAAAACGAACCAAGTTTCCTCACCAGCATTATATGAATAATCACTGCAAAACAATAAGGGAACTCTATATCTTTTCCTCCAAAGAAAGGAAGGAAAGATTAATAAGAAGCTTTGCCCTTGCAACAACAAATATCAAAGTTTTAGTACCAGGCTTTTTTTGTGTCCCTGTTTTCCAGTAGTTCTGCTACATTTCCCACAGTACACTGCTGGGATTTTTTATTTTTTATTTTCGCTACGCATGCTCACACATCTGTTGCACATGTGTGATCAACCGACTAGATTTTTGAGCCAAATGTCCTGTTAAATGGACAGAGTGGGCAGAGCATTCCTTTGAGAGTTAGGCTTTGCCTCTGGTGGATTGCCGCCAAATGCAATGGTGTAATAAAGAAAAGAAATCTGCTCATTTGAATTGCATTGAAATGAACTGTGTCCTCTCCTAAAATACCATATGGTAATGATCCCTGGAGGGATGGCGCATAACACCTAGGTCTGGCAGACTCCAGTGGAAGGCCGTAAACGTCCCTGTGTAGTCAGACTGTGACAGGCAAGACAGTTGACGAGAAGCATGCAGGGGGAAACAAGAATCCTATCTGATGTCCCTCACACAACTCGAAATGAAAGAAAATAGATGGAACAAAGGAATCCGAGCAAGTCATCTTAGAGAATTCCTCCTTCTCCCATTAAAAAAGCTGTTTTTGGATCTCACCTCTAGTAAAGTGAAACCTTATGGAAAGAAAGCTGTTTCACCTGAGCAGTAGCCAGAGTTTCTTTGCAGCGAATTATCTCAATAACACTCAAGTGGACGTCTGCAAAGCAAAATACAGTCTTCATAATCAAACCTCCACGAGAGCAGAGAGCAGATGGACCAAGTAAACGCAGACACTCCGAGTCCTGCCTCTGCCCTGCTAGCCCTCTCAGTGAACCAGATCCTACAAGCAGGGAGAGCCAGTGACCATCGCACCATTCTGCGGAGTCTCCCGAGGGACACACACACCTTTTTAGTGGGGGAAAAAGTCAAGTAACATTAGAGAATTGGTGGGGAGATGTTGCAATGTCTGGATGAGAAGCAATAGAAAAGGATAGGTAGAAATTTAGACTACAAGCTAACAAAACCCCAACAACCATTAGTAGTTATAGAATTTTCATTTATATCAACAGTGCAATTCTGATCCTTTCTTTCATCTTCCTTGAAAAGGAATAAATTTCCCATTTATTTAATCTAAAAACGATATATATTGCATCGAAATAATATGGCAATTAACCTCAGGTCAAGATGTCATTTCTACCTATGCATTTTTCTGTTTAATAATTTGATCATAATAGGGTACATGTGTTAATGGGGTGCAAGAATTCCTTAAACTACAGTTACTTCTCAATCTTCACTTTTCCTTTTCTAGAAGCTTCAACAACTGAAATCTATCCATATACTTAAATACAAATTTTGGATTTATTTGTTGTTCTTAAGTTTTCTGAAAATTGAAGTTTCATTTTTTCATATCAAATATGACTATGTTTTGATTTCCATAATTCAACTCAGTTATCGTTACTTATAAAAACATAGATACTGTGTAATGGAATACTAGCCATGAGTACATATTGGGTAGTTTTATATTGGTTAATAGTAGCCATTTAATCTTGACCAGAACCTGCAAGAATAGTATTATTATCATCTTCATTCTTTTTTTTTTTTTTTTTTTTTTTAGAGACAGAGTCTCACTTTGTCACCCTTGGCAGAGTGCCGAGGAATCACAGCTCACAGCAACCCGTAGCTCTTGGGCTTAAGTGATTCTCTTGCCTCAGCCTCCCAAGTAGCTGGGACTACAGGCGCCCGCCACAACGCCTGGCTATTTTTTTTTTTTTGCAGTTTGGCTGGGCCCAAGTTTGAACCCACCACCCTCGGTATATGGGGCCAGCGCCCTACTCACTGAGCCACAGGCGCCACCCATAATCTTTGTGTTTTACAGATGAGGAAACTGGGGTATCAAGATTTTGTAATTTGTCCAAGGTTAAAAGTAAGAAATATACCTGAGGTGTGATTCCATGTTGTTTTTTCAGAGTCAGCATTCTGAAATGTCTATTACACCATCATGCTAGAGGGGTTTGGGGCCTGGTTTTGTTTTTGAAATTCAGACTCTAGAATTGCCATTTCAAACATGTCAGTGCTATAGTCTAAGACCATTCAAAGGGTAAAACTCATTTTACCTCAATAATTTCATAGCATTTTTAAAAAAACTCGTGCATAACTAAGTATTTTTTCTTTCTTCAAATCTGAAGATTTCCCACAACTAAAGTTTTAATCATCTCTAAATTCTGCCACTAGTTATCTAAAAACTTAACTTTTTCTTCAACCTCCCTCCCAAGAAAAAATCAAGTTTTTAAAATCTTACTACATAAGACATTTTTCTCCCTACATTCCAAGCCAACAAATTTTTCCAGAAGTACGTAGAAACCTATGAGTAAAAATTACCTACAAAAATATTTTTTGAGAAAAAATTGTGAAAGGAGTGTCTCTAATTTAAGTCTTCATGTATTAAGGTCTCTCCCTTGTCTTGTTCACAAGTCATTTTTATTCGAGGGCCTCTATGAATATTGGGATCACAAAAATGGCCCTGGAAATCAAGTAGCAGGCAGCTCACACTTCCACTGCTGTCCATGTTTCAGAATCCTTCTCTTAACATCAACACAGATGGTTCTTTTCTTCATTAACTACAATATCTTCAAATTTGGTACTGAAACACAAAATCAATCTTGGCTACTCTTTGATAACAAAGAGGACACTGGATTCTGAAGCCATATTCAGATTCATAAATCACCACCCTGTTCATTGTTTCAACAGAGGAGTTTTAAGGGCAAAGTGTGTGGGAAGAATATTTATCTTATTTTTACAGATCAGAAAGCTGATGCATAGCGATTAAATTACATTTGTGAGGTCAATGACATTATCAGCAGAAATGTGATGAGCCAATGCTGCATTCCACAAAAAGTTTTAAAATAAATTGGATTTCCAAATGATAATGTAACTAATAATTTATATATTCAGGCCTTTCACTTCAGCTCTAATGTAGACTATAAACATTTTATCAGATTCACAGGAAATTCCCAGCATGGTTTGCCAATTGATCTTAGAGCACGAAGTCCAAAGAAGTCATATATATATATATATTTTTTTTTATATAGAAGTCATATATATATTTTTTTAATTTAATGAATGTGTATTTCTAAAATGCACAGAATCATCTGTGCTGTGCTTAGTAAACCTGAGAGGACTAAGTTTGTTTTTGGATAAGGACAACACTGAAGAAATACAACACTCACACTTCTCAGTTCAGTTTTGAAAGCTATTTTCTGGCCATTTTAAGGAGGTTACTATTTGTCCTGGATGGAAAACTGGGTATAGCTATTTTTTCTTCCTAACCATGAAGATGCTTAATGATCCCAACAGAAGCTTGATTTTTTTTTTTTTTAGGGTATGCAAATGAACAATTCCCGTATGGCTCTGAATGTTAGTAAAATCATTAGATGTATTTAATTGAGAGTGAATAGCTATTTCTATTAACCTATTAGCATCTCCAGGATTTTAAGAAATAAGCTCCTCATCAGACATATAATCATGATCTAACAACATTCTTAAAAATACTTCACTAAAATTTCAGATTAGAAGTAAAGTTAAGAAACTAATGTTTGCAGCATCTCTCTGCTGTGTGTGTATGTGTGTGAGAGAGAGGGAGAGGTTGCAAATAAGCTAAAAATGAAGACTTTGCAGAGCAGCCTCGGAGGGCTGCCTCAGAGACTGTTTAGTCCAACTACACTGTCTCCAGTTAGCCTACAATGTACCATGTGTGAAAACACTCACATATAAACAGGAATTTCAGCTCAGCAACACTTGTGCTTACTTTCTCTTCCTCTCCCCACCTTCCCCTCCCCTCCCCAAGTCTTTTTACTTACTAATCTGCCAAATCAAATGCTAAATCAGGAGCAATAGGCCTACAATTAGCTTTTTCAATTAAAATATAGAGTTCAAAGTTGACTCCAGAGTGAGTAATTGCTTTTGAAAACCGCAACCAGCAGGCAGCTGCCAGATTATTACAACAGTTTATTTAACCTCAAAACATCTGATCAATTTTATTATCTCAGCAGAAGGGAGATATCCTGGAGAGCAGGATTTTAAATATACTATACATCCTAGATGTCTGAGAGAAAATTAAAATTCCTCAACACCATAAATATTCTTTTGCCATCACCTTGCTGAGAAAACAAACTCAAACCACACTTTCTTCGTTCAAAAGTCAACAGAAATCAAGAACATTATGACATTCAGCTGGGGTGGAAGTGTGGCAAAGGGGCCAGGAACAGACAATTTACAAAATTACAAGGTTCAAAAACATTCAAACATCCGGCTCATGATGTTTGGAGTTTTTTTTTATTCATCCAGAAAAGAGACGCAAAGAGGGTTGCCAACCTCACCAGAACAAAAAGCTTAACGTTTTAAGAATCCTGATTTGTCTGCCCCTCCACTGTCATCTTGTAATCCTAAAATTTGCTCAAAAGCCCCCGTAATACAATGGATTGAAACCTGGGGAATTGATAAATAGACCTGAAGGGCTCTCAGAGCTCCTTCCTCCACAGAATGGCACCTCTAGGAATTTCTTCCAACTCTTTTTCTCCTGACTCTACCATCCCCAGATTGCCAGGGCTTCTTTCAGATCCTTGGATTCAATCCTCCAATGCCTCTGAAAAGCCATTGAAACCTAAGGCACTAAGCAGATTGTATGCGGAAGCTCACCCCCATCTCTCTCCCAATCCTCCTCAAAGAGGCAGTATTGGGTAGGAATCTTTAGCAGGCTTTCTGCATTTTAATTCTAGTTTCACCATTTAGTTGCTTAACTTCTCTGCTGAGCATGACCTCAAAGCTTTGTTGTGAAGATTGACAGATTATCATGTGTAAAGTGTTTAGAACTGTGCCTGCCTGACACAAAGTAAACGCTAGGTAAATTTCAGCTGCTGGTTTTTCTTCAGTTCCTGTCAGCTCTGGTCCTGGCCTGCTGCAGTGTTATCTACTCTCGTCTACCTCCCAGCTCTTGGAACATCTCTTCTGGTAGCCTGGAAGGAGTGTTCTTCTGATGCTTCACTTGGAGATCATGTAATTAGAAAGATTTAATATAATCACATGCCTCTCCTGTTTACAGGAATTTAACCATCATGAACAATGTCGCAGATGGGCCCAGAACACAAGTAACTCCCAGCTATAGCTGTCTCCAAAGCACATCATCATGGATTTCCACGGGGTGTGATGAGACACTAATACACATCTCTGCATTTGAAGAACGTTAGCATCGCATCTTTTCTGCCCATTCCAACAAAGGTCAACTTGACAGAAAAATAAATGTTCTTTCTCAGCACAGACAATCTAGAAAGCATTATAGGAAAAGGGACCATTCATGCCTTCAAAAAAGACACCTCAGTGTCCCTGAAAAACATAAGAACACCATCTAAATGCTTATTTGTGTGCGTGTGTTTTATTTTCTGTTATTGTCTTTTATGTCTATCCCCCAGTACCATTCACTTTCCCCTCTGGAACCATTGTAAAGCATTTGATATCCTTGAAATACTATGAATTCTTATGTAATATGTATCATTTTGTGTGTAATTTAATATAAAGTGTATTGATTTACAACCTAACAATCAACAAAGTTTGATTTATAAAGATTTTGATTCATTATATTTATTACTTTTAATCATTTAACAGTGTTCTAATGATATATTCATGTTATTTTGTCTTAATTTGTTGCTTTTAATTACAGAGTACTCCAGAGTGTATGCCTATTACATTTTTACCTAACCACTTTGTGCTTGCCATTTAAGTAAAAACAAAAATGTTAACATCCAATAATTAGTCTCCTATTCAATAAACCTGATCTAAAGTCAGAGTGATTTTGGTAATTCAATGAGGGAATTTTTCCCTCCAATGTTTTATGTAAGTGTTTTCCACCTGAATTATGGAGACAAATGATTTTCTTTCATTTTGCAGCAGAGATACACTTAGAAAAAGGACCATTTTTGTTTTGAAATCTGATTGTTGGCAACCAACATGTTTTGTTGATAGAAGTATCTGTCAGAGATACTAAACAACGTAAGATACTAACATAACGTAAGACACGAACGTCTTAAAAGCTTTGTGCAAATAGTCAGGCCATGGATAAAACATAACTAATAACAAGCCAGCTGTGTTTTCAGTTACCTGTAGGATTTTATTTATAAAAACATAGGAAATGCAGACGATCCTAAAGATATTTATTCAAGTTTCTGCACTGTAGCAGAATGTAATAAAATGAGACACTGGAAACAATATAAATGTCTACTAGTAGGAACCTAGGGTCTAAGTAGTAAAATATCCGATTTTAGGCAATTATAAAAAATGAAGTAATCTTGTGTGTACTGATACAAACATCTTAAAAATAAATACATTAAATGCATTGTTAGTAGAAAAGGCAATTCACTAAAGAATATTTTTGCCCTGATTCCATTTTTGTAAAAAAAAAAAAAAAAAAAGAAAGAAAAGAAAAGAAAGAAAGAAGAAATATGTATGTATAACAATGTGTATCTATACGGGATTGCATGTGCCAGAAAATATCTGGAAAGATTCAAACTGCACAGAGAAACATTTAAAGGAAAAAGAAAACATATTTGTTTAACTTTAATTTTTGTATTTTCTTGCCACAAGAGTTGTTTGCTTTTGATATTTATTTTTTACCCTTCAGTACCATTTACATATTTTTCATTGTTTACAACCAACATGTATTCCTTTTACAGCAAATTTTTCTCAGTATGAAGAAAGCATGGTAACAAAGCCTGGATTTGAGGTCGAAGATACGGTTTTAGTTACAAATGGAAGAAATGGAGGTGCCGACCTGGTCCCAGAAACACTGAGGGAAGGAGAGGCAGATGTGAGCAAGGAGGGAAAAATCAGGTCCCTGAATCAGCCCTATCCCAATCACTTATTACCAGGCAATCCGCAATCAAAATAACCTAGAAGCTTCCACTGTAACAAATCAGTTGCAAAGTTGTGTATTTGAGTCACTGCAATGGAAAAAAGAAAGAAAATACTTTAAAGAGAAGAAACAATTTTCGGTGAACTGGAGGAATTAGGGGAAAACTTTTGTGTGGCATTAATGCTAACAATAGGTAACTAAAAAAGGAAATCTGTCAGAAACAGTTCTTAAATAGTCAAGAAATTAAGAAATTAAGGTTTTTATTAAAAATGAATTCAAAATAACCAGAACATGTGCATCTTTTTCCTTTATGAAAAATATATACATTCAACTTAAAATGTATTTTACCATATAAAAAGTAAATATCATAATTTTTAATGAAAATTTTACTTTACTACATCTTAAATAGTGCTTCATTGCTTGATGTTTTAAAATATATAAATTATTTTTAGTTTTTCTCCAAATAGTCAAATATAAAAAGTACAATGTAAAATAGAACTTGGAGGCTTACATCAGAATTTGACCATATTTCATATTATTTACAGAAACCAGGACAAACATATAAAATTTTAATGGAAATATGAAAGAAAATGAGTTAAAATTCAGACCACCCATTCTGGAATGAGTAGAGCTTTTTACCCCTGCGAATTACCCATTTTTTATTTTTCCTAAGGCAGATTTTTTTAACCTACTTAACAATTAAGCTTTTGATTTTTGCTGCTATATAACCAAAACAATTGCTCAGTAAAATTGTTAATTTTAAATGTCTGGGAATACTGTAACAGAAAATGACAGACAAACAGGTAAATGTATCAATTGCAACCATGGGAAATAAAACAACAATAACAACACTAAACCATAAAAAAATCTGGTGGAGTTTACCCACATCCCAAGATGCTGTACATTGTTTGGTGCAAATAATTGATCTTACTTATTTCCACAAAATTTTAAATTCAATATTTTACACATTTAAACATAAAATCATTAATGTTATATATTACATACTGTAATGATTTTCTTGGCACAATCTTTCTGTTATTTTCAGACTATTCAATAAGATTTCAATGAAAAAAATATTAGAGTTCGAAACTAAATTCTTGGTATTTGCACTCTTGCTGGCTTACCAGACGCAAAGGAAATATTTATGATGTTATACTCCCTCTAGTGGTCATTTTAAAAATGAAACGTTCAGTATCTCCCTGCTCACGTCAGTGCGTTTTGAGATTCAGGATTCCTTCTACACTGGATAGGAAGGGTCTGTGCAGGTTGTCCTGTGATGCAGGAAGCTTGGAGTCTGTCAGCTCATGCTTTATGTAAGTTTCACTCCTTCAAGAAAGCTGCATTTTCTAGTGTGGTATCACTGTTAAGAAGTCATGTTCATACCAAATCCAAATCCCACTCTTTGTGAAGGACTTCTTGGGCCTCATGAAGACTCTGGGAAATGTTTATTCCCCATTTTGTCTGTCCTTACAGCAGCTTCTTGAAATGTATCTCAGCATAAGAGTAGCTACCAAACGAGTGAAAAACAATCGTCTTAAGAAGCCATTTCAAAAGTATTCCATGAAATGACGAACCTAAAATGATTATTTTTCCTTTGCCATTATATATGCAATGCCTCATCACATCAACAACTGAGTGTTGTACATAACAGAAAATAAGTTTATGCAGATAAATATTCACCAAACTGTTAATTAACAATTTTTAAATGTTTCTCTTTTCATGAAACTGAGTAATTAATTTCTATTGCATGGAAGAAACTGTGTGAGGTCTAAAAGGCCTTGAAGCCCAAAGGGTGAAACGACAATGTGTGTATAAAGTAGCATGATTTAGTCAGAGAAAAGAGGCTCAAGGCATACCTGCTATTAGATGCTTAGATTTACCATCTAATTTAAAAGAAATCATACTGGAGGTTCACCAAAAATAGAACTGTCATATTATCCAGCAATCTTACATCTGGATATATGAGTATATCCCAGGAAAATACAATCCCTATCTCAAAAAGACATCTGCAGTCCCATTGTGGCATTATTTACAATAGCCAAGATATAGAAATAACCCAAGTATCCATCAATGGGTGAATAGAGAAAATATGGTGTATATGTGTTTACACATAATGGAATATTACTCAGCCTTAAAAAAGAAAAAAAAAATCCTGGCATTTGAACATAGAGGACATTATGGTAAATTAAATAAGCCAGACACAGAAAGATAAATACTATATGATCTCACTTAAATGTGGAATCAAAATATCAAACTCATAGAAACAGAGTGGAAGGGTGGTTATCAGTGGGTGCAGGCTAGTTAAGGGCTACAAACTTGCATCAGTTAAGTTCTGCAGACCTACTGGACAGCATGGTGTTGTTAATAATAATGTAGTGTGTACTTAATATTTTATTGCTAAATGAATAATTACTTTGCTAAGTATGTGTGCTAACTCACACATGTACATATACACAAAGTAAGTCTCTGACATGATCAATATGTTAATTAGTGTGACTTTGGTAATCATTTCACAATGTACACGTATACCAAGGCATCACATTGTGAATATTAAATATATATAATTTTTGTTTGTCATTTATACAGCAATAAAGCTGAAAAATAACATGATTTATATTGAAATTTCTACCATTATGTTCACCCTTGAGAGAAAAATCCTTCTGGCACTCTACCTCTTTGAGCTAGCAAAGAACCTCCATCTGGGTAGAAAGGTTCCACAGTGCCATGCTTGCTGTGGAAGATGAAGCTCTAGCTTGAATACTTGGGTTGATCAACTTTTATTAACTTCCATTTGAACCATATATCAAATTAATTTGCCTTTTTGAATTATCTGCTTCTGAAAGAAGTGTTTTGATGGGAAAAGGGAGTTAGAAAGGTGTGGAGATCCATGAGATGTAGGAAAGACTTGGGGTGTGTGATAGGAAACCTTGGCAGGTAGGCCACTGTCAACACAGGATGGAAAGGAAGTGGTGAGGACGCCAAAGATCTACTCTCCTGCAAAAAAGAAAGCTTACCCTTTTTTCAAAAGCAATGTGCTATCTACATCAGGGAAGCATTATGGGACTTTTGCTATAATTCTAATCTTACCTCCCCTAGTTTCTTCAGAAGCATGACTTTTTAAGATTATTACCCAATTGCCTGGTGTGAGGCAGAGGAGAAGTATCATGACGTGGACAACTAGAAGGCAGCAGATTGCATCACAGATTAGATTGTTTAGTACAAACATGGGTGTTTGTACAACTAAGCAACAGTGTAACATACCAAGAAATCTAAGGCAACATTTTTCAAATCATGGCCTTGGACGTAAGTAACCAGCAGCACTGCTTCAAGTGTAATTTTTACAAATATGTGCAACCCAAAGCCTGCTCACTCTGACTTTCTAGGGGCACTGCCTGGTAAGCAACATATTTAAAAAAATCCCCAAATGATGTTCTGAAAAGTAAGAATCACATCATAGAACCAAGTACTTAAAAGACATCTTCCACAAGGGTGGAAAGAATGGGCACGTCTCTAAAATATGAGCCTCTACAAGGGACATCATCTATAAGCCTTTAGAAATACCTAAGAAACTGACGCTTGAGGACCAACTCACCTTTTCTTTATTTCCCTTCTGTATGGGAAAAGAATTTGTGTTTGTGAGCACTAGATTACAAAGTTGGCCAACATTTAATGGCCATATTGTAAAATATTTCTCTCTAAATTCTAGAACCACCTCCATCTTGGGGAAAGCCAAGGGTAAAACTGAGACCAGCTAAGGAATGAGCAACTTTAGATCTTTCTTTGGGTTAAGCCACAAGATGTGCCAATAATTTGGAAAAAAAAAAAAAAAAAGAATGTTTTCATGTATTTGCTCGTCCACCCATCTACTGAGACACTGTTATCTAGAAGATATTATGTTTATTGATGTGAATACCAAGATAAACAGTGAATTTAGCATTTGATATGCTTCCAAAAAATAACATAATGAAAAATCCAAACCTGAGTGAGAACTTTTCCATAGATTTTCCTGAAACATATTAAGGATTTTATTAAGTGAAAGAATGCCATCAGACGACTAGGTGAAGATGGAGAGATGAGTTTTATTTCTTTCTTCTGTTGATAACTGAAGAAAAGAAACATTATGTTTTCCTGTTGGACTCATTTCTTTATATTTTCTTTTTAGAGTGTCATGATTTATTGACCTATTTAGCTGATGTTATTAATTATTTAAATATAGTGATCCTTGATATCCCCAGCCTTCTCCTTGCAAATCTAGCGTGTTCTGAGGAGCAGCCTCCCATTAGACCCACTTGCACGAATGTCTACGTCTGGGGCTTGACTGTCTTCTGTGCTCCTGGCCTGTGTGTACGTCACCCCCCCACCCCTTGTCTGACTATAAATGTGCTCCTCATCCATACCATACAGACAAGGCAGGGGTCTGGCGGTGCCAAAATCTCATGAAATGTTATTCTTTTAGCTGGCTGCAAAGTAGTTCAGCAGTTTTCTACCATTCAAAAGCAGATTAAAAAGAAATCCTCCTAGGGGCAGCACCTGTGGCTCAAAGGAGTAGGGTGCCGGCCCCATATGCTGGAGGTGGTGGGTTCAAACCCAGCCCCGGCCAAAAAACTGCAAAAAAAAAAAGAAAGAAAGAAAGAAAAGAAATCCTCCTAACAAATGTTAATGCATCTCATAGAAGAGATAGTGTGAAGTGATCATAATAGCCAGCGGGCCTGGTGACTCACATCTGGAATCCTAGCACTCTGGGAGCCCTGGGTGAGTGAATCGCCTGAGCTCAGGAGTTCCAGATCAGCCTGAGAAAGAGGGAGACACCATTTCTACCAAAAATAGAAAAAATTAGACAGACATTGTGGCAGGTGTCTGTAGTCCCAGCTATGGGCAGGCTGAGGCAAGAGGATCGCTTAAGCCCAAGAGTTAGAGGTTGCTGTAAGCTATGATGCCATAGCAGTCTTCCCAGGGTGACAGAGTGAGATTCTGTCTCAAAAAAAAAAAAAAAAAAAGCGATCATAAAAATACGTAATCTGGGGCAACACCTGTGACTCAAGGAATAGGGCACTGACCCCATACCCCGGAGGTGGCAGGTTCAAACCCAGCCCAGGCCAAAAACTGCAAAAAAAAACAAAACAAAAAAAAAACAAAAAACTCATAATCTGGGCTCAGTGCCTGTGTCTCAAGCAGCTAAGGCACCGGCCACATACACCTGAGCTGGCAGGTTCAAATCCAGCCTGGGGCCGCCAAACAACAACAACAGCTGCAACCAAAAAATATCCAGGCGTTGTGGCGGGCGCCTGTAGTCCCAGCTACTTGGAAGGCGGATGCAGGAGAACTGCTTGAGCCCAGAAGTTGGAGGTTGCTGTGAGCTGTGATGCCACAGCACTCTACCCAGGGGGACAGCTTGAGGCTCTGTCTTAAAAAAAAAAAAAAATAATAATAATAATAATAATAATAATAATCTGCATTCTGAAGGTCACCTGTAGGGGCATGGAAGAGCTACACAAATTTATAATTTTATGTTCTCATCACTATGTCAACAATAAGCCTAGAAGAGTATTGACTCATATTTGCTATAATAGCATTGCAAATTAGCAAGAACATTCTGTAATGTACATAACGTTAAATACTTGATGTATGTTGAGATACATTTCTCTTTATAAATTTTCGATATTCTCATGCCCATACTTGCACATTTGACTTGTATTTCCCCACTCATATTGATCAATTACACTTTCTTCTCAATCCCTTCCACTTACTTTATTCTTAAAAATTCATACACTGCATACCCGGTGCCCTTAAGCCTATACTACTATTGGCTGTGGCCTTTCTACACATACTAGATGAACTGTGAGCAAAATTGCCTCTAACATTCTGAGAATATATTCATATGCCATTTTTTAAATATCCTATGCAGAGACTATGGGAATACTCAGGAAAAAGAAAGTGTATCTAACTTTTGAGACCTCCTCCCTATTGTTAACTTTCTACCACCAGCCTCCTATTGCCAGCCGCGGCCCCCTGGTGCACTGGGCAGCTCTTTAACCATGACCTCCTCTGCTTTCTACATATGGGCAGGAATGGGTTAGAAAAGTGGTTCTCAGGGGAAGGGGGCAACAGAGGGGAAAAATGTGGTAGGAAGTTTGCATTGTTCTAAAAATTATGTTTAGTATTATAGTTTTATGTCTTGAAAAAATATTTTCATGAAAACTTCACAAAGCAAATGATAAGACTTCTTTGCTGGTGTATTTGTGTTTTATTGTTGCTCTAATAAATTACTACACACCTGGCACCTTAAAGCACCGCAAATGTATTACTTTGCATTTCTGTAGATAGAATGCCAGTGCACGTCTCATTGGGGACTGACATCCTGGTGTTTGTAGCACTGCATTTTTGGAAGCTCTGGAACAAATCTATTTCCTGGCCTTTTCCAGGAAATTCTAAAGGACTGTCACATTCCTTAGTTGGTGGCTCCTTCCTCCAATTTCAAAACCAACAGCACTGTGCCTCTGACTGTTCCATACTCACTCCTCCTGCTGACTCTCCTCCTGATCTCTATTTTCACTTTTTATGGACCCTTATGACTACTGGGCCCACAAACTCAGTCCAGAATAATCTATTTAAGTATTTCTGAGTAACAACTCAGATTTCATTTTCAACCTAAACTCTCTGTTGCCATGTAGGGTCATCTATTTGCACATTATGGGAATTAAGACATAGGCATCTTGGGAGGGGGCATTATTCTGCCTACTTTCAACAGTGAGGATATGATGACATGGTAATTATTTATCATGGAAGTGGTGCCCCATTAAATGGAGACACAAAATGCAAACCAAAAAAAAAAATAATAATAATAATGAGCACAAAATATTTGTGTTCATTAGTGGATCACTAGACTAAGACACTGAACATCATTGGCTTAGTAATAATATTAACTGTTCAGGTGGTAGTTTGATGGAAAGGAAGAGGCAAAATATGTGAGAGTCTAAATTTTAGTTTTAACTCTTCAGCCAAGGAGCTGTGTGTCCTTATCAAAACTTTTCTCTCTGGAAACGCAAATCAGAGCCACCTTGAGATATTACCTAACCCCAGTGAGAATGGGGTTTCAAAGCTGCAGATGCTGGCGGGGACATGGAGAGAGGAGAACACCTTTACACTGCTGGTGGGACTAATACAACCTTTTTGGAAGGAAGTATGAAAGAACTCACATTAGACCTCTCATTTGATCCTGCAATCCCATTACTATGCATGTACCCAGAAGAAAAAAATCCTTTTGTCATAAGGACATTTGCACTAGACTGTTCATTGCAGCTCAATTTACAACCACCAAAATGTAGAAACAGCCTAAATGCCCACCAACCCAGGACTGGATTAACAAGCTGTGGTATATGTATACCATGAAATACTATTCGGCCACTAAAAAAGATGGAGACTTTACATCCTTTGTATTAATCTGGATGAAGATAGAACACATTTTCTTGTAAAGCATCGCAAGAATGGAGAAGCAAGAACCCAATGCATTCAATTCTAATATGAAACCACAAGACGATCTAATACATATTCACATATGAGAAAAACTCAAATCATTCAGGGTGGGGGGCGGAGGAACTAGGGAGTGGAGGGAGGGAGGAAAGTGGGGGTGGGAGTCACAGTGTATGGCACACATCTTGGGGGCTGGACATAATTATAAGAGGGACTTCACCTCACAAATGCAAACAGTATAACCTAATTCTTGGTACCCTAATGAAGCTGAACCAATAATGTTTTTTTCTCTCTGAAGTACAGTGTCCTCTAGGAAATAAGCAGGTAACCTGATAAAGCCCAAAACAATCAAATGATCTCAAGGTGGAAATAATATAGTTTAAATGTTCCCCAGCCCAGGAGTTTGTATTAATATTGAAAAGGCCATCAAGACTTTAAAATTTGCATCATCCAGTAGTTAGGAAAGGTACACCCTGCCCTTAAATTTCAACTCATCTGAAAAACTCCTATTTCACTAATGGAACATTGTACAAAATGATAGCGAAAGCATTGTTTCTCCATATTTTTGATGAGTATTGACCAATTTCTCTTCCTTGCCTTCTTGTACTAAACTATAAATTTGTCAGATAAGCATCACAAATAAGCTACAATGGTCATGAATGTGAATGTTTACAGAAACCAGGTAAGAAGAAGGCAGAGTGTGTAAACGCTAGGGAGTAGTGGGGTCTGTGGAAAAGTGGAATGTGTGCCCCTCTACAAAAGTTAAGCTACTCCTCAGGTTGAGATTACTTGCCTTGTAAGGCAAAGGCCAGCCCCTCATTGCTAGATAGCTGCATTTTTAACAATAAAATTTCCTGATTTACAAATGTAGGCAACTATTTCATGTCATTAATACAGATATGACAAAACAGATCTATGGGCTAAACCCAGCTGGAGGCCTTTCCAGTATGTAAATTCTGTCTAGGTTTTTAGTCCAAAATAATTTTAAAGCTAAATGCTACAAAAGAATGTTATTCAACATTATTTTATGCTTAACATGCTTGTGAGAAAGAAAATATATAAATTATGTATTAAGTTTTGGACTGGCTAGTATTTTTACTTGAGTTAATATTTTTCAAATATTTCTCCAGATTATTTTTGTGATTTTATATTAATCATGGAAGACTCAAAATCAGTGTTTTTCAATGTTTTTATCTCACAGCACACTTTAACCTATAGTCAAACTTCCACAGCACACTTAAATGATGTTGATCCAAAAAAAGAGTAAAAAAAAAAATACTTAATGTGCTCTGAACTTTGAAAAATAATTTAACTGATTATCTTTAAAAATTTTGGCAGCACACCTCAGATCCTTTCATAGCACACCAGTGTGCTGCAACACACGAGTTGAAAACCATTGCCTACATGAACTTTTGTAGTAGAGAAGCATAGATCAAAAACAATCTGGATATGAGACAGAAATAAGAGGAAATATTTGCTTTGTGATTATCACAAGAAAATCACTCTTGTTATCTCCGAGTGCCTGAATATCATGAAACAATGGTAATCGGGTGCTGAATGCTGTGTTTTAATGTCAGTATCAATTTAAAAGATACAGCATATTTTACAACTTCTGTGACAGAGGAAAACCTGATAAACACACTCATATGTAACAGATAAATGTATGTCTGTACATAGGTACAGATGTACATAGACTTTATTTCTCTGCTAAACCCAACACCGGGCACGTGTGGAAGTCCAAACACGAAAGCAAATTCTACCACCAGATGGAGCTGAACTTCCATTAAAGCCGCAGACACACAAGGAGGGTTTCAAGAACTTATTTGAATTCTTTGTGTACCTCAGGAAAGAATTCAAGGAAAAAGGTAAACTTTGAAGAAAACTATGCCTTTTAAAAGCCGGTTACAGATGTCAGTGACCACAGGACTTTATTTTTCATGAGTATTCATGTGATCAGGTGCTAAGTGGCCACTCATAAATGATGGACAATGGACTTCCTTCCTCTCTGTTCTTTTTCCTTTTCTACGAGAATGTTGTTAAATACCTGTATCTCTAAGTGCCCGACTTTAAATAAAAACTATAGATCATCACTGTAACAGAGCCTAATAAGTAAAATTACCAAAAGAAATAGCTCATGTTATGGAAAGATTGAACTCTAAGTAGCACACTAGCATGTATTCTCCATTAGAGGAAATGAAATACAGCACAGAAATCCTCCAGTGTAGTCCTGAAATTAATTGTCAAATATTAGTGAGAGTTACTTCTACCATAGTCTCTAAGCAGATGATCATTTAATGATTAATCTCTATCAAATCAATGTTCTACATGTCTATGAATGCTCATGGTATGTTCAAAGTGTGGCTGGGCCTTACAAAGCAGCCAGTTGTAAGTCAGGACATGGTCATTGTCCTTTAATTGAGAAGAAAAGATGTGGCACAAATCAGTGTATCCCAACTCAGTGTGTAAACTGAGGGTTGACTTGTGAGTTTACAGCCTGTAAAAACTTTTTTTTTCATATTTGGCTTTTGTATTCACCTGATTCCATCTATTTTCAAATATTGAGGATAGACAGGAAGGGGGTTATAATAGCATCCCTAATAGCATTTGCACTTCTTTGGGGGAAGAATATATTCTAAAATATTTTGGGAGCACATTGATTGTAAGTTCTAAGTTATATTATGACAGTAAATGTAACATCATTTCAATTGACTAAAATATTTGTATTAACCTGGCTTTTTAAACTATTCATTTTTTTCAAATTACTAATGTCATTCAATGGAGAAGCATAGAATTCAATATACTTTTACTTAGCTTTTTTTTTTTGTAACTTTTTGGGTACTTTTTCATCTCTTGAGGCATTTTCTGTACAAATTTCTGATCACTATTAATTGAAACACTTAGATAATAAAGAGTTTTTCTTCTTAAAAATGCAAAAAAATTTATATGCACCAGAACACGTTTTAAGATACTTTTATGCATATAAAGACAAAATACAGATAAGTAACTTGAAGGAGAGATAAGCCTCCAAAGCTCATATGAGAGAAGGCCTGGAAAGGATGGATCTGGTTAACAGACAGATGATTTTTAGGCCAGAACTGAACTTAACAAAATAAAGACAAAATTTTTTGCCATGCTACTTTCAACAAAACCTCTTCTAACGACACTCAGTTGTTCTTCTTAGTGGGTGTTAACCGAATAGCTAATATAATGTTGAAGCATGGGCACATTAGTAGCTTTTCCATAACACTAAACTATTAACATGATCACTGTGTCCTTAGGTCTTAGCTCCCATTACTGTGGGAGCTTCCATTACTAAAGGAACAGAGAGAGATGGAAAAGAGAGGCTCCCAGAGCAGGAATGGCAAAGAACACTCTAGGAAGGACAGGGATTCGATTGACAGAGGGAGGGATGAGTTCCCAATAAGAGCAAGAACATCAGTCAAAGGGCAAGATCTGGGAGGGGATGAGTGTGTGTGCAGTCAGGAAGGCACGGTGTCTGGTTCCACTGCAGGTGTGTGTTGGCCTAAGATTAGGCCTTGACCACACATGGTGAGGTGGACTGCAATGATGGAAGATACAGTAACAAGAAAATGGGGATTTACTTGCTAGAGAAGTAGGTCAGAAATTTAAGATGAGGAGAGCATTATTTACAAAGCTTATGAAAAAGAAAGAAAATTTGGGAGGCTCATTCAGTCTTGAGCCTGCCTTTCTGCTTAACTTCTTTTATACTGGTCACCAACATTTATTATTCTAGGTTCAAAGAAAATAAAGATGTAGAAATATGCCTTATACCCTTTTCTTTCTTCTTTCTTTTATTTTGTTGTTACTCAGTTGAGCTAGAAAGTTCAACCGAGGTACAAAAGTAATTGAAAGCAAAAATGAATGGACACTGGAAATAAAACCAGAGCAGCACAGGCAGTGTGAATGGAGAGCAAAGGTAACCTACACAAGTTTTAGGGTAACAAGGAGAAGTTTTATTTAGAAAGAACAAAGAGAAAGTTCAGAACACTACCAATGAGAATTGGAAGTCAGTCCCTCTCATGATGGAGAGAAAGTGAAAGGGAACCTACTTTTTTTTTTTAATTAGAGGTAGAGGAGTGATTTTCTGAAGTACCTGTGTGTGTCACCATCACCAAATGACAGGTTAGGAAAATGCTCAGTTGCTCAGGAGGTGCTGCTCTCAGGATGAGAAATGAATTTCTCTAGGCTAAGATTAGAATATAAAAGCATAAGTTTATTTTATATTAGAGGGAAGAGAGTGGGGCAGAGAGATGGGAGAGAGAAGGGAACAGAAAGCAGGGTGTGGGAGAAAGGAAGATGGAAGGAAAAAAGGAGAGAATAGCATGGCATCCCAAAGAAAGAAAGGAAGGAAGAATGCCAGCCTAGACCCCACTCTTACTTAAGTTGTCTAGTATTAAGATGCTGCAAGTTCTATAATAAAGTATAATGTAGGTATTGTACTATAGATAAAGAAGAAACCACTGCTTGTACAAAAAGTGACAATAGGGGCACATCAGGCAGCAACATTGTGTTCAAGGACAAGGCAAAAATGAGCGTGTGGATCAGGGGCTGGTGAGTGACTTGTGGAACCGTGTGGCATACAGGGCGCGAGTGGCTTACAGTGAGTGAGTGATGAATATGTGGACAGTACTGATGGCAGGAGGAGAAGAAAGCATAGATTCAGGGCGTAGCTCAAAGAGAGGCACAAGGAATGTAGAAAAGGATCCAAAAGAAGGGGAGCAGTAGCAAGAGGCAGTAACATTGATGAAGACAGGAGCCTGAGGGCCAAGTCGAGCTTAAGAGAGTAAACTGAAAAGACGGCCAAGTGTAAACACATTGTTCAGTAGGTGACAGAGGGCATAAGATTGGACTCAGGTGATACTGGGTGGAGGCATGGGTTTGTAGGGGACCGGCAACCTGCATGGAGAAGAGAGGGTTCACCATCTGTACCTCTCACCCATACTTAATGGACAGAAGTCTGGCCTTCTGGACTCATTCCTTCATGCTTTGTTCTCTGTTTGTTTTCCTCTTGGTATTTAAACCTTGTAGCCTGATTGATCATTCCTTGCCTCAGGCTTTGAGGAAGGAAGGAAAGTGGGAAGAGCCTAAAGTGTCAGGTGCTGCTGTTTCTGTGGCAAGACAAAACCCAATGGCTTGTACTGGTCATTGCCAGGGAACAGAAGAAAGACATGAGGAGAAAGGTAGAAAGTGTGAGCAAGCTGGGGTGGAGAGAGAGGCTTGGATTTCGAAGAGGGTGATGGGACTCAGAAGGACCGGGACTACGTTGTGTTTTTGCCCCTGCTCACTGGACCTGCAGGGAGAGTGGGGTCCTTGGTGTTCAACAGTAGAGACTGATGCCTGAGAACTGAAGGGACAGTTCTGATGCTTTAACAATTCTTCAGGCCCAGTGTCTTTATAGACCACTGATGGATTTTTCTTCTAACCCACAAGGCTTAAATTCAGGGATAAGTTGAGTTTTTAAGAAAAGATATTTTTGAATATATGAATTTATGAATTGAGATTTCACATATTGCATACACTTTAATGAATTTTAAAACTATCACTCGATTTATATATTCTCTGTCCCTTGCTGAGCAATGCTGTAAATTCCTCAAGGTTTATATCCCACTAGATAAAGGTTTAATATCAGGAATTATGATACAACTACTAGAGTAGAGTCAAATCTTAAACCCAAAAGGTACCTGAGCATGTCACTGTCATTTTTAATGAAAGCAGGAGGTAACCTGATCAGCATAATTTAATGCCTCAAGGAGTTTACATCTTAACAACGAAGTGGAAAGTGAACAGAGATAAATGAATAGAACAAATCAATATGCATCATAAGTGGAGGTACCAACTGGTGCTGTGTGAATATCAAAGAGGATATATTGCCCTGTAGGAAAGTTTTAGGGAAGAAATTTAGTAGAAGCTTCAGCCAAATCTTGAGTATGAAGGCCATAATGTGACAGAATTCTCTATACCTCCAGATGCCAGAAGATTCTCTCCTCTGACTTTCTATCAGTACCTCACAATATCATTTACTTCATTTTTGCCACATACTACTTTCCATTGTCATAAATTTTGTCTTCCTCACCTTTCCAGAAATGTCTCAGGGAGAGTAGAAATGTTGCCTTTTATCACTCTGTAGAATTTCCACAGAATCTAGAGGTCTTGGTCTTGTGTAGTAAGAAATCCCCTAAAATAACAGGGCCCGGGACTGGGTCTGCTACGTTTCCCATCTGACTTCCTGGGAACCTGGCTAAAGCAGAGGAGGACATGTGACCGACACCCAGCTACTTCTGGAGCAGCAAGTGATGAAGCTTAGAGAGGCCAGGACTCACACCACATAAAGAGGCACCAGGAGAAGGCTTCCCCATCTGAAATCTCGCCAGCCTTTTAATTGTGTTTCAATAACATTTACAATATAGCATGAGCTGATTCATCACGATTACTTAAGAGTCAAGGAAACTATGTCCCCATGTGTGGCATATGGGTGGTCTTGTGTTAAGAAAGACGTAAGGGGAAGAGTGTGTAGGGAAGTGGGCAAATGGTCTGGGTTAGAGTTAACTTTTAAATGGGAACATATACTATATTTGGGGGGAGATGTTAATTACTTTTTAATCTATACTGCTAATCTATTCCAACCAGCCCAGAAAGCTGGCTTCTAATCTAATCATCTAACTTGTTCAAAATTTGCTAAGTGTTCCATTCTTGCTGGGTCTTTAGTTTCCAAGATAAGGAGACAGGCTCTTGCACTTTGTACTCCTTACAAAGGATTCACTGCTTTTACCCTTTGTAATGTTTGTACCGATTCTAGAGTCACTTTCACATTGTAATTGATGTAGCAGTGTAAGGGGAATCCAAAAAATATAAGCTTTTGGGACTGGCTATGGCAGGTACCAGCTGTGTGATTTTGGGATTCCCTTGAGGCGTCTACAAGCCTCAGACTTTTCTATAATATGAAGGACTGTGTGTTCTCAAGAAAGTTACATCAGATAATGTGAAAATTACTTGGTAAAGAATAAAACACAGCTTAATAGCAATTATTATTAAATAATTGGTCTTCAGGATACTCTTTTACAATAAAGATCATGGAGATTTTATATAGGAAAAAGAGTCTTTTGCATACTTTGCCATGATTATGTTACTTGGTAAAACTGTTTAATTTATTAGAATAAAAAATTTCTCTCAGTAAATAATATACTTTGGAAAAAATATTTTTTAAAGTATTATAGTTGACTGTGGCTGAAACTAAAAAGCCAGACTTTAGAAAAAGCATCAGTATCCACACTCCTTTGCATTTAACTTATTAGACACATGAGCATATTTCCTGAAAAGAAGTGATGATTGTGCTATCTAATCTCATCTAATCTTGATGTCATGAATACAGTAAGTCCTTTGGATAGCAGGACGTGAGGGGATAGCAGAGAGTAGGCATTACTTATCCTCTGATTTAGTAGTAGATGGGCCCAAACATCCAGGGAGCTAAAGCATTTCTGATAGGGAGGCAAGTGGATGGAGGCCTGATGTGAGTGGCCAGGCTCCCTTTCTTCTTTCTGGCAAAGGACACGTCCCTCTGGCACAGAATAATTATAGAAGTTTCAGGGAGAGTCTAGCCCCGACCCTACCCAGCTGAATGCATCTGAGATCAAGCTCTCTGAGAGAGTTGGAAGAGAGGCCACAATGGTTAAGCCCAGAGGTGGCAGCATCAGGCAGAGTGGCTTTTTCAAGAAAAGACTGATGGTCCTCATGAGGGTAAGAACATGGTGACAAAATGAAAAATGAAACTGAGGAGCTTATGAAATTGAAATTGCTGGGGAGGATACTATGAGTCAGGTTAGTTTCTGTCAGAAACAATGTAAGCTCATATTAAAAGAAATTGGGTTTAAAAAAAAATGGAAGTGCAATCTCATTTTTATGTCATGAGCTAGTGGGACTGCCAATATCAAAACAATCAATTAAAGAATGTGTCCAATCTGCATTGCCAATGAGGGTTATTACATACCTATAATTACTCTGTGTAAACATGTATTTATTATGCTTCAGATATATTCTTTACTCTATTTTCCCACTTTACTAAGTCTAAAGTGGGTTTTACAGACTAGAGGCACCTAGTCTCTAGAAGTGCATACAAAGCACAAACTCACATTGCAATTGTTTTAGGACTCTAAGAAAATGTTCATCTGAACAAATACACTTTTTCCCTTCTATTTCTCTATACTCCTCTTTCTCTACACACACAGAGCGATATTAATGGGACTATCATACTGACAAACTAAACTTGTGGGTTGTCTTCCTTCAGAAAGTTTTACATTGAAGTTTTAGCCTGTGAAAGGTGATGGGAAGAGCAGAGAAGCCACATAACTCCTTATCTCTTCCCAACACGGTTTTTAGTTTACACGCTGAGATTGACAGTTCTGGGAAAAGTATACATCAGAAAAGCCCCAGAGGAAAAAAGTCTCCGGTCTTTCAAAAGGTCCTACACTGCATTCATTGAATTAGGCAAATATAGTCATTAATTCCTTGTTAATGAAAAAGATAAATAATTTTCATATTATAAATAGTGTGCTAGAGAATATAAAGTAGTGGCTTCAAGTTGAGCGGCTGTTTGCTATAAGCAATTAAGATTTACTGAGAAAACAAACAAACAAAAATCCCATTTAGGCAATGTACATAGTCTTGGGAAGGAATGGCCTTTTGCAGAACCTCATGATTAACCCAACTTTTAATATTCATAAGATTCCCAAACCAGAGCCAAGAATAGTTGGTCTGTATTTGCTTCTCCCTGCTATCTTATCAGATAGTGTATTTATCCTCATTTATTTTAAATCCTCATTTATGGCAGAACTTATAGATATTCCCACTGGGATCCTCAACATTCAATTTGTTTACATATTTTGGCCTCTTTCCAGATTTTTGTGAAAGTTAACTGATCCAAGAAACAAATAGGCGGAAATGTCTTTGAATAGCATTCTTTTACCGTAGGGTCATACATATCTCCATTCAGTAAAACAGGCAACTGAATTCCTGACCCAAGCAGTTCAATAACACATTTTTAAAACTCAGGTGGGATTACAGAGAATAATATTCTATTCAGACTAGAAAAGGAAAAAAAAAAAAAAACAAAACTATGACCCTAACAAGGCCTTAAAAACACACACACAGGATGGAAAAGAAATTCCTCTCAACTATTGAAGAAAATGAGTTAGCACTCAGATTTTATCTCCTATTTCCTCCTTTTCCTCAAAGGGATGTTTTGTTATCCACTTAGACCTTCAACTAAATTAAGGACTCCAATGCATATTAACAAAGAAGCAAAAAATATAGAAATAAAAACTGACATACCAATAAACCAGCCCATTTCAATAGTGCATTTTATAAGGAGGTAGGACAAAGAATATATAATAGATAGCTCCAAAATGGCAAAACTCCAGAAACCTCATTCAGTTAATCTACCAGATGCTTTGCCAAAATTTATCCAAATAATACAATCCTTATGGTCTACATACTAGTGGAAATTCTTATAAAATGACCTATATGTGGAATCTCAATCATGCCTTCACTCTGGTCAAAAAAATCACTAGGATTTTCTTGTTGAAGCTTTGCCCCTAGGCTCAACTTTAATGTTGCAGAATGGAAAATAATGGAATGCATCCAGGTAAAATTCTGGATGTAGATTTAAATCAGACTTTTTAAACCTTAAGAATAGTCCATCCTATTTGTGATTCAATTCCCTGAAATATTATGTAAAGCTGACCAGGCACGGAGGCTCATGCCTGTAATCCTAGCACTCAGGAGTTCAAGAAACAGCGAGACCACATTTTCACTTAGAACAGAAAAATCAGGAATTGTGGCAAGTAACTATAATTTCAGCTAATCAGGAGGCTGAGGCAGGAGGATCACTTTAACCCAGAAGACTGAGGTTGCTGTGAGGTCAGCTGAGGCTGTGGCACTCTATCTAGCCTAGGCAACAGAGTGAGACTCAGTCTCTCCAGGAAAAAAAGAAAAAAAAAAGAAAGAAAGAAAGAAAAACCCAGGCAAAGTAGACATCAGCCATTCTGGATTCCCAAACTCGGCTTGGCTTCCAGTGTGTTGGGTGATCATGAGTTCTTAATCCCTGCATCTGCCAGCCCATAGTGAACACATCACAAGGTTAATACAGACCTACCTGACTGAGACCCTGCTGGGATTAATTAAGGTTAAATAGGAATAAAAAAGATTGCATTTGACAAGCCAGGTTTCATCTATACTGCCAAATAGACCCAGATGTTTTAACAACTGTTCAGATTATTTGGTAGCACCCTAAGTAGAGAATTAATTTACATAATGCATTTCAGCTGTGAGGACATTTTTAAAAATCAAAGATTTCAGTGTTTCCGATGGGAAGGGAGAAACGATCTGGCTCCACTCTGGCCTCATGCATCACGCCCAAATCTCCCTACTGAGCAAACAAGGGTGAACATATATGATGAAGAGAACCCCATGGCAAGGGGAGACTCACTTTCTTATTCTTGGATACTTCTCTATACTTCCTTTCTCTTATAAAGATGGTAAATGGATTAAAACTTCTCACATCTTGCTGTGTTGCTGAGGCTTCTTATGGATCCAGAAGTATACACTTTTCTAGTTTTCATCTTCCATTTTCATTATCCAAGTATCCTATAATTCACTGCCTGAGGAAATCCAACAATTTTAGATCTCACACAGATGGCATGGGTAATAATCTTAAATGGGCATCAGTCTTAGTTGATTTCACCAGTACGTACACATCCAAGAATGTTCCAAATTCTGTCAGGGGTGATGAGGGGTAAAGGAGAGGAAAAGGACAGAAACTATGAGAAGATGGGCTTTACCCATTTTCTTTTCTTTGCTATTAAAGGAAAAAAACCTGACACTCCCATCTTTGAGAGTCATTCATTAAGGAGTCTTAAAATGGTATGATTTGTACTATTATTTAACACAGTGCTCAGGAATATAAGGTATGAGACTAAATAACAAAATATGAATTCCATTTCTCCCACTTGTTGCCAAGTTGACTTGGAATAAGTTTTTCAGAAGGTATATGTCTTTTTCCCCCATCTTCTAAACGACAATGGCTGCACTACATAGCACATAGTTATTAGGAAGAATAAAGAAATTCTACACATGAAAGGAACAAAGAACAGTTTTTGGAAACTAGTAATAATTCAATAAATGTCAGCTATTTTTATTATCTATTTTAGATGCCCATATTCTTAATTCATTATAACTTGAGATCCAAGACAGTTTCACCTCTTTTGAAAACTTTTCTAAAATATTCAGGCCTATTTTTATCCTGTAGAAACTACTGAACAGGGAATGTGTTAGCTGCAGCACCCTCCAGTACTTTGGGATCATTGCCCTAACAATTTTCCTATAAGCATTCTGCTTCCAGATACATGCAAGGCTTGTGAGGACAAATACATTCTATACTGCACACTGCCACAGATTTTCTTTCCTTAGTTACCAATTGGTATGCAATGAAAAGACTGAAAACTCAGTACTAGGAGAAAACAGTGAGAATTTATGCAGCTGACATGTCTGCTGGAGGTCAGCTTAACTGGGCTAGGGGGCTCTGCTTACCTCAGCTGAGCCTTTCAGCCATTTGTGGCTTAGCTAGTGGTCAGCTGACTAGGTCCTTGTCTTTCTCCTGGACATGGAACGGGTAGGCTGGGCATGTTCTTCTCATGATGGTGGCAGAAGCAGAAACACAGCTCTCTCTAATGCCTAGTCTCCATGGCATACTGCCACTTCTGATTCACTCTATTGGTCAAAGCAGGTCACATTATGTATCCCAAAGTCAAGAGGTGAATATGTTCCTCCAGTGTAAGGAAAGGATTACTTCTGAACTCACCAGAGACATTGTTACCTAATCAAAATACTTTTTTGACTGTGCTTGAGTACAGCTTTTATACCCTTAATGGCCACTATAATTATTAGGAAACCTGCTAGAGATGAGGGGAGAAGGAGAAAGTTTAATTGAAACTTCTGGTTTAATAATTTATTAATTTTTTTTACAGAATAATAGCTCTGGACTTCAAATTCTACAATATAAAGTATCACATTAATATATGTATTCTGAGAATGTTAAATTTAGTTTTTCAAATGTGATTTAGTTGAAAAAACATGTATACACGAAACATAAATGAAATGCCATTAGATTTTAAAATATAATTTACTTACATGTTATTTATTTTGTGAAGAAAACATGTAGTCTTTAACAACAGTATTTTACTTCTAAATATGCACATAATTTTCACAATTTTGAAACTAACATGTACAGAACATATGTAAATGCTACAATGCCAAATACCACTTACATAGCTACTTCAAGTTCACTGATCTTAAGCCATACTGACAATTTTTCATTTATTCTGTTTATTTTCAAGTTAAACTTTTATATAACTTCAATCTGTCTTCTCCCAAATAGTTTCCTGAACATTTTAATTAAAATGTTCTGATTTAAGCTTATGCAAATCCATAGTCTCAATATTAAGGTAAAATTTACAGATTTTAATGTAATAGAATGTTCCATAATTTGATATTTATAACATGATTGCTGTATTTAAATAAAGTAAAAGTAATAGTTACAATAAATTAACATGGGAGAAAAGTTTTCCTTTTAAACCAATGCAAAATGTTTAACATGATCACAGTAACAGTGGCTCTGACAGAACACAAGGGTCTGACTCTTATCATTAGATAAGTACACCTGTAACAAGTCATTCTTCAAATTAAGCAGTTATATGAGGGGAAAAAAGTCCTCTTAACAGTATGTCACTACTCAAACCATTGCTCACACTATGTTGAATTCCTAAAAAGATTAATTTTAAATTGCATTTAACTAAGTAGCAAAAATTTAGAAACGTAATAGTCTTTCCACAAAATTTTCCACAGCTAGAAGCAATTTCAGCAACCTGGAGGCCTAATTACCATTATTTTAAAAGAGATTTTAGATACTTTACTAAAGAGAATGTTCTCCAACTCTATCCAGGTTAATAAAATGATGTACAGTCTCCATCTTTTTATGGCTGAATAGTATTACACAGTATACATATACCACAGTTTATTAATACATTCATGGGTTGATGGGCACTTGGGTTGATTCCATATCTTGACAATTGTAAATTGGGCTGTGATAAACAATCTAGTGAAAATGTCCTTATGATAAAATGACTTTTTTCCTTCTGGATAGATGCCTAATAATATGATTTCAGGGTCAAATGGAACCCTATTTTGAGTTCTTTGAGGATTCTCCATATTTCTTTCCGAAGAGGCTGTATTTGTTTATAGTCCCACCAACATAGAAAAGCAAGTATCTAATGTACTCAATACTCACATGAAGCCAGTAGAAGAACTAATACAGGCCCACACAAGAGAAAAACTCAGTTTGATTCAAGTTGGGGGCAGAGGAGAGGAGCAACGGGGGGAAGGAGAAGAGCGGGGGTGTTTGGTGTGCTCTCACCTAAGGGCACGATGTGAGGGTACACAGCACACCTCTTGGTGAGGGGCACAAGAAAAACAGGGACCTTACCTAACAAACGCAAACACTGTTTGTTCTGAAATCTAAAAATAATAATAATAATAATAATGATAAATAAAAAATAAAGATAATTTGGAAAATAAAGTGAGAATGGACAGCTTTTACTGAAGTAAATAAATTTACAGAAGCAGTGATAAAAATAATAGCAAAGTTGCTTCTGGATCTCTTAAAGAAATAAATTATCTTCATAAGATATGAATAATTCTGGCCATTCCTTTCACCCTCAGCTATTGTACAATTTATGCATGTTGGAAAGATTGCCGAAAAGCCCAAAGTTCCAGGATTTCATCGTGTTTGTCCACCCTCTCCATTCCTTGCCCATTCCTCCAGCACTCCCTGAGAGCCTCTTGCTTCTGACTCCCAGGCTCGCTTTTGGAAGTCTTTGCCAGGAGTCATTATTAGATAGTGATACAAGGGTAACACTTATTCTCAGTCCTGAGTTTAAGCCCTTCCTTGTTACCATACAGTAACTTGACTTTTACCAAGCTAATTAAGATCCCTGAGCCTCAATTTCCTTATCTAAATAGTGAAGGATGTGGAGATTTCTTTTTCAATTGCAAATGCTGTCAACTGCTTTGTAAACTGTAAGGTTGAAAGACTATAATTATTTTTTAGGCACATTTAGTATTTTATTAACACAACTTAATTACACTAAGTGTTTCCAATTGCCCAGGGTAAAGTCATATTAATTACCCCAGGATAAATTCTTCTCTGCTATGATATTCTTTTATTAAGTTGAAATCTATGTCAATTCAGGCAGCACCCCACAGAGCAGGATGCCCAGTTTCCTGCTGCCTTCTTAAAGGCACTCTTTAAAACCTGATAACATTTCCTCTTCTGCCTTTATGGGTACTTTCAAAGTCTTAAAATATTTCAGGCACAGGCTAAGGACTTTGCAACTGTGCCTTTCAATGCCTTTTACCACATAGTTAACTACCTAAACAGGCACAAAGACATTATACCCAAACTACACATCCTCCACATATTTTTATCCTTGAGAATTTGAATCAATGGATTTTAGGTTTCTTATCTCTCTCAGAGAGAGAGAGAGAGAGAGAGAGAGAGAGAGAGAGAGAGAGAGAGAGAGAGAGAAAATGGTGATCCCAGGAATTCAGATCTAAATAATACATTTCATTTAGGAGAATGAATTGCATTAATTATCCCATGCACATTATATTCTACTCATTATTGCTTAAATATAAAACATAAACTCTATTACATAGATACTTGAAATATATAGGGAAACATCACCCAAGATGTTAAAGAAATTCTACCATGTAGATACAGTCTATCTTTAACTGACAGTACTTCATCAACTTCTATAATTTCCACAGGCAACATAAACCATAGAATAATCTATTTTAATCTGTTGGTATAAAATAAAAGGCATCTCTAATGACTAGAAACATGTAATTAAAAATGTAAGGAATGTATTTAAGATGTATACACCAATGGTAATTGGAAAGAACTTGGTTTTAAAAGTTAACAGTATTTGTATCAAAAGAATAACCACCACTTCAACTCTATATGATGCACAACAGATTCTCCAGAAGATGACTAACCAAAATAATTTAGAAAGCTTTCTGGACTTTTAAAAAGCTTATTCATAAAAAAAAATAGAGAACCTTTGAGACAATGTTAGCAATAATTATATTTCACAAACCAAGGAAAATATTTAGCATATAATTTAAAAATAATAGAAACCCATAAGGAGATTCCATCTCCTACATGAGACAGAAGGGGCAGACATTTGATACAAGGACTTTCATTCACTGTCAACTTCTTTCTTTTTTATAAAAATCGGAAAAAATTCGATGAAAGGCAAAAAGATAAACCATCACATGTTGAGAGGACAATTTTAGAATGGAGAATAATTCTGAAGCTTATCCATCAGCTTGATTACAGTGTGATTTATTTTCATAGAGTTAAGGTAACAGCTGAAGTTTTCTTATTCCTTAAAAGAATCGCTTATTCATCATTATTTCTTTCATGCCTTTGTGGAAAGATTCTTTAAGTGAAGGTTCTTATTTTCTATTTATCTACTCTTTTCTAGTCCAAGCAATTAATATTTGACATACACAAAAATATACTTGCTTTACAGGTACAAGCATTGATCCACTTCTATAATCTAAGTATCACATCCTACAAATTATAAGATGACAAAGCAACTTACACACTCTACCTCACACAACAGGGGGGAAATGAAGCACAACAGGAATACTTGGGTTGATGTTTCAAAAAGCCCAATGGGTCATTTTCTGTGTTCTTCACGCCACCAGTAACTGACCAACGAGTCCAGAATTTCTTTCTTTGATTAAGGCGGCGATAATGATGGCAGCTTGCTTTAAACTCTCTTGTAGTTTCTGCTCATCCTGAAAAGAAAGGATGAAACAATAATTGTTTTAGAAAAGAAAGATGTCACATGTTGAATTTGATAAAGAGCCACTTTATAAGGTCATCATGGAATCTGCTGTCTGGATTTGGCATTTTAGAAAGTCAGATCCTGGCCACTGGCGTGGACTCAGTCCCCCAAAGAAAGAGGAAATGCTTTTGCAAGCACTGTTCATTACAGACTGAAAAATATCTGCTAAAGAACCAAGGAAAAGCACTGGCACAATTTCAAATGCTAACAGAAAGAAACAAAAGATTGCTTTCCCTTAATCTGATCTGACACACTTTGGCTCTTCACCGAAGTGTGAATGTTTCAAGGGTGATGCACGCTCTTCTCCTTCTCGTTTCTGAGTGTTCTCCGACTTTGTTACAAACTGTGGATGAGCACTGGTGTGAGGAGAAAAAAACCTTCCTTGCTGCTTCTGAAGTGAGGATCAGGCAAATTTGTGAAATGAGTTATTTCACAAGTTGCTTCTGAAATCATATTGGCTATGAAAATCTGTTTATGCTAATTATTCGAGCTTCTTGAAAGTATAGGGAGATTATATGAAGGGAAAAGGAAAGTGGAAAAGAGTTAACACCCTCTAGTCTCTGTGCTGTGAACTGTGCTATCAACATTTTTAAAAAGAGGGACATGGTAACCAACTTCTAAACTTTGGTATCATCCTCAATGCCTTATCCCACATTCCAACATTCACCAGAAGGACTTACTGCTTCTCCTTCCTGTTGTTTCTTGCGTCCATATAACCAGGCCGAGACATGAAGAATAATGCCATTCAAAAGGCCACTGCCCCCATAACACCTCTGTCCTCAATGACTGTAACACTCTCAGGAATGGTCTCCCTAAAGTCTCTTTCTCTTCAATTCCATTTTCTACACAGCAGTCAGCACACTTATTTTAAAATGTAGATCTGACGACATCACTATCCAACCTAAAATCCTTCGATTAATACCTTTAAACCTCAAGATAAGGTCTGATCCTTTACCTGGTAAGAGAAAGTCTTTTACCTTTCCAGCCTCTTTCTTGACATTTTCTTAAAATCATTCAATTCTCCCAGCCACATGGAAAAAACAGGTATTTTTCTGTGCTTGTATTCCTTTGCTCCAGCTAATCTCTTTGCCAGAAAAGCTTTCCCACACCCATCCCAGTTTAGCTGACCCTAATTACTCTTGGTGGTTCAACCCAGATATCAGTGACTCTTGAAAACTAGCCTGACTCCTACCTTCCAGTCCAGTTTGGGTGAGGCAACTATGTTTCCACAGCTGTGAATTCCTCTAGCACACAGCATTTTAATAGTTTTTTTTAGTAAACCATTTATTCTGCCAGATAAGTTTTTGATGTAAAGAATTTTTCATTTTAGTTTTGAATATGGAACCCTTAGCTCAATGCCTAACACAGGGCAGCCCTCCATAAATCACACCAGATTTAAGGAAAGCAGACTCTGGCTGGGATAGAAACAGAATCACCCTTTCAGTTGAATTGATTTGTTGACCTTGACTGCTGTTTGGTTACTTTGTTTACTCCTATTTGCATATTTAGCCTGAAGCCTGGCAATAGTACAAAGGACTAATCAATTAATACATAAATAAGGAAGCCTCATCACTACCAGTAGGCCTCCACTTCCTACCCTGGGTCCCTCACCTGTGAAGGTGAAGGTGAGAGACCACCTCTGCTTAAGCTGCTTATTCCCATCAATGTATCTGATCATTTTCTAAAGGTGCAGGTGGGGAAGATCCTCCAGGGACTGAATGGTGGCTGCTGTGGTACTTGAAAGTAGGCTTTTCATATTTCAATATTGGATCTCAAATGCTGTTCTAGTTTTCAGAATACCACAAGACCTAAATCACATATAATCAAATCATTCTAAAGCTAAATATGTTTTGGCTTAAAAAATGCTTCATAGATAAGAGTAGATATCATTTACCTCACATTAGTTATAAACATAAAAATAACTATTTTAAAACTGAGCAAAATATAAACCGACTATTGATAGGCATTTGTCACGCTCATTGATCAATTACTTGAATTGTAGGGTCTAAAAGACACCTCTACTCTTAAGCTTCATTTATTAAATTAAGACTGAATAAAGGTAACGATAAAGGCTTCTCCGTTCAAAATTTAACAGAAAAAGTCAATCTATGCAGCCCCTTTGAAACAAGTTTTTACTTTTCATAATGAAAACTGTACAGGAACAAATGAAGGAATTAAGGGAAAACTGTTTAAGATCCCAGGGCTAGAAAAATCACATGTCTGTACGTTAACAAAAACCTGTTATCCTCATTTTAATAGTTCCCTAACTTATATGGTTTTGGTTAATAAAGATTTAAGATTTTCTTCTACATATTAATTTACTTCTGCAGTTCTCTATAGGCTTTATTTTGTACAGTTCGAATTCGGTGTCAAGTAACTATGTTGTTCCATCAAATATCTATTTTCCATCTCTGCTTGAACTTATTAATCATTTTACCTTGAAAAACACGGAAATTAAAAAAACTGACTAAACAAGGTAGTGAGAAACACATATAGTAACAAAATTCTAGTGTGTACAAACATCAGATAATCACACACTTTGTAGATTTCTAACTCATCTCAAAATTTCATATGTCTAGAACAGCACTGATAACACACACACAGAAAAATGCAAAGTCAAATATATTTTTTAAAAGCATTTCCTGCTGCCAGAAACATGCAAAACACCAGGTTATTTTGTTTTTGTTTTTCCTTTTTTTTAATTTCAGGTTACTGTGAGGGTACAAACCACTAGGTTCCAATATTTGCCTTTGTCAGGCAGAGTTCTCTTATAGCTGTGTCCCACACTCAAAAGTTGTGCCACACACCCCTACATTGTGTCCATTAAGTGGGAGCACACCAATTCCCCCTCCTTCCTTCTGCCCCAGCCCTTATTCCCCCTCCCACCAACTTGAATTGAACTGAGTTTTTCTCTTATTTGGGTGTGTGTTAGATCATCTACTGGTTTCGTATTAGTACTGAGTACATTGGATATTTGGTTTTCCATTCTTGTGATACTTTACTAAGGAGGATATGTTTCAATTCCATCCAGGTTAATACAAAGGAAGTAAAATCTTTATTTTTTAAATGGCTGAAGGGTATTCTACAGTATACATACACCACAGATTATTAATCCCTTCCTGGGTTGGTGGGCATTTAGGTTGTTTCTACAACTTGGCAATTGTGAATCAAATTGCAATAAACTCAACTAATGAAAATGTCTTTATGATAGAATACCTTTTTCTTCTGGGTAGATGCCTAGTAATGGGACTGTAGGATCAAATTTGACTTGAGAGTCCTCCATACTTCTTTCCAAAGACACTGTATTAGTTTGCAGTCCCACCAACAGTGTAAAAGAGTCTCACATCTACAACTGTGGGACTTTGTGATGTGGGCTATTGTCACTGAAGTTAGGTGATATCTCAGGGTGGTTTTGATTTGCATTTCTCTGATGATTAGGGACAATGAGCATTTTTTCATGTGTTTGTTAGCCATTCATCTGTCTTCCTCAGAGAAGGTTCTGTTCATGTCTCTTGCCAAGTGATAGATGGGATTGTTTGCTTTTTTGTTGTTGATTGAGTTTTCCATAGATCCTAGTTATCAAGCCTTTCTGAGATTCATAATATGCAAATAAATTTTCCTATTCTAAAGGTTGTCTTTTTGCTTTAATTGTAGTGTCCTTCATTGTGTGGAAGCTGTTCAGTTTAATTAAGTCAGATTTGTTTATTTTTCTTGTTGCCTTTGTTGCCGAAGTCTTTGTCATAGTCTTTCCCCAAACCAACATCATCAAGAGTTTTCTCCACATGTTCTAGTATATTTATCATTTCATGTCTTAGATTTAAATATTTTTCCATCTTGAGTCAATTTTTATAAGTAGTGAAAGGTACAGGTCCAGTTTTAGTCTTTTACATGTGGTTATCAGGTTCTCCCAGTACCATTTGTTGAATAGGGATTTTTTCCCCACAATATGCTTTTGTTTGGTTAATCAAAGATCAGATGGCTATAAGAGACTAATTTCTTCTCTTGGTTTTCCATTCAGTTCCATATGTCTATTTGTGCCAATACCATGCTGCTTTGATCACTGTGGACTGGTAACATAACCTAAAGTCCAGTAGAGTGATGCCTCTGGCTTTGTTTTTATTATTAAAAACTGCCTTGGATATATGAGGTATTTTCTGGTTACATACAAAACGAAGAACTTTTTTTCCCCAAATCTTGAATGTATGATGTTGGTATTTTAATGGAGATTGCACTGAATCAGTAGAATGCTTTAGGTAGGATAGACACTTTAACAATGTTGATTCTTCCCAGCCAAGAGCATGTTCTTCCATTTGTTAATGCCTTCTGCTATTTCGTTTCTTAGGGTTTCATAGTGCTCTTTGTAGAAGTCCTTCACCTCTTCTGCTGGGTATGTTCCTAGGTATTTCATTTTCTTTGAAGCACTTTGAAGGGAATTCTGTCTTTGATTAACTTCTCGACTTGGCTATTATTGACATATATGAAGGCTACTGACTTGTGGACGTTGATTTTATACCCTGAGACATTACTGTATTTTTTGATCACCTCCAGGAGTCTTGTGGTTGAGTCTCTGGGGTTCTTTAAGTATAAGATCAGATCATGAGTAAAGAGTGACAGTTTGACTGTCATATCATGAGCAAAAGTGACATCCTCCTTTTGGATGCCCGTTATCTCTTTCTCTTGCCTGAATACATGGCTAGACCTTCCAGAATTATGTTGAATAGTAGTGGCGATAGTGGACATCCTTGCCTGGTTCCACTTCAAAGGAAAAAGCTTTCAGTTTTACTCCACTCAGTATGATATTAGCTGTGGATTTGTCACAGATGGCTTCAATCGGCTTAAGAAAGGTGCCACCACTGCCTATTTTCGTAAGTGTTCTTGTTAGAAAAAGATGCTGAATTTTATCAAATGCTTTTTCTGCAACTGTTAAGAGTACCATATGGTCTTTGTTTTTTCTTCTATGGATATGGTGGATTACATTTATGAATTTGCATATGTTAAATTAGCCTTGCATCCCTGGGATAAAGCCTACTTGATCATGATATATAATTTTTTTAATGTGTAGCTGTAATCTATTGGCTAAGATTTTATTCAGTATGTTTGCATAAATATTCATTAGTGAAATTGGGGTGTAATTATCTTTTTAGTTGAGACCTTTCTTGGTTTGGGAATCAAAGTGATGTTTGCTTCATAGAATGTGTTGGAGAATGTTCCTTCCTTCTCAATGTTTTAGAATAGGTTCCGCAGTATAGGTACAAGCTCTTCTTTAAAGGTTTGATAGAATTTTGATGTGAAGCCATTTGGTCCAGAGCTTTCTTTGTTGGAAGCATTTTTATTGTTTCTGCTATCTCAATGCTTGATATTAGGGTTCTAGAGATCTATTTCTTCCTGATTTAAGTCTAGGAAGATGCTATGATTCCAGGTATTGGTCCATTTCTTCCACATCGTTAAATTTTGGGGCATAGTTTTTGTAGTAGTCAGAGATAATCTCTTATATCTCTGTGGTGTCTATTATTTCTCCTTTTTTGTTTCTGATTAAGGTTATTAGCGATTTTACTTTTCTCTTTCTAGTTAATCTGGCCAAAGATTTACTGATTTTATTTATCTTTTCAAAGAACTAAGTTTTTGTGTTATTACTTTTCTGATTCCTTGTTTTTAATTTCATTAATTTCTGATATAATTTTGGTTATTTCTTTTATTCTGCTGTGTTTGGGATTAGATTTCTTCTCCTTTTCCATTTTCTTAAGATAATTCATTAGGTTGTTGATGTGCCCTCTTTCTATTTTCCATATGTAAGCCTCTAATGTGATAAATATCCTTCTTAGGATGGCTTTTGCAGTGTCCCACAGGTTTTGGTGACCTGAAGCTTCATTGCATATCTAAGAAAAGGCAATTACTTCTGCCATTTTCCTCCTAAAAGCTCATAACCCAGGTCTAACCATAAGAAAGATATCAGAAAAATTCCAATACAGGGATATTCTATTAAACAATCTACTTGAGAAAACTACCTGATAGTTTTGACTCCTCAAAATATCATGAAAAAAAAAAAAAAATCTGAGAAACCGTCACAGTCTTGAGAAGCCTAACGAGGCATGAGAGCTTAAAGTAATATGGCATAATGGAAGAGAAAACTATTTTAAGTAAAACAAGGGAAATCTGAATAAACTATGGACTTTGTTAATAGTATTACATCAATTCATTAATTGTTCACTAATTGCAACAAATGTATCATGCTAATAAAAGATAATAACAGAAAAAACTTTGTGCATGGAACATGGGAATTCTATACTATCAATTTTTCTGTATATCTAAAAAATTAAGTATATTACTTTTTAAAAAGCAGTTTTTTCTTGGTTTTAAAAATATTTCTGATATTTTTAAATTTCAGATTTATAATACTTGAGTTACAAAGGTAATATTTTGGGTATGTGCACTGGCCACTTTGTGTATTTCTTAAATAAAATATTATATTCCTTTAATCAATTATGCAATTGAGAAGAACATAGGCTATAAAATCAGATTGCTGGCATTTATATACTGGCTTTGAAAATTTAAGTGATGTTTGAGCAAATTTAGATTTTTCAAAATTTAAAAATAGAAAAATAGATTTTTTTTGTGTGTACTATATTAGATGAGACATGTAAAGCTCTGATGTCTAGTAAATGTTCAGAAATAAGAGCTGTTGAAATTATCATTTTTATGGAGTATGCTGATATCAACTATGACAGCATGTATCACCTTCTTACCATAGATACCGTATATACTCGAGTATAAGCCGAGTTTTTTGGCACAAAATTTGTGCTGAAAAACCCGAACTCGGCACAAATTTTGTGCTGAAAAAAACTCGGCTTATACTCGAGTATATACGGTAATTATTAAATCCAGAAAACTGTATGTAAAAATATCGAAAATATTGTTCGTAGGTCTTAGACAGTAGCCAATGCATGTCTATATTCCCTGAAAGAAGAGCTGTCTAGCTGACATTCACCCCAGCTATTTTGTTGAGAGCATTTTTCCAAACAACAAAGAAAAGACACAGAATCCAAAGGAAGAATGGCAGTATCTCTGGATAGGAAAAGACACAGATTATGATTTAGAACTATCAAGGTAGCTTGGCTTTCCATAAGGTTCCTGACAGGACAGAGTTGCAGAGAAGTCCTACAAATCTGTTCATCTTTTGGTCCTGGGCAGCTCCCACCTGTGTGCGCCCAGGGAGAGATTCCATAAGGCATTGCGGAGAATAACTTCTGGGAAGCTGGGAGCTAAGGAGAAATTTCAAGGACTCACAGGGCTGAGGAAAAGAAGTTATATAGGAGTTCAGACAAAATGAAAAGACCCTAGTCAACAGCCATCACTTAGAGTTAAGATCTCTGAAAGATGATAACTGTAGGCTGGGAATGAAAGTAAAAACTTAATTAGACCTGACTTAAGAAAGCTTAAACAACTTTTATAAGATCAAGTTGGTCTCCCTATAACACAACTGCTTGCGACAACAAATTTTTATACTCTTTGAAGGAAGCTAAAATTATGTAGAAGAGACTTTATAATGTTTTCTAACTAAAGTATGTCATACAAACAACTATTACTAGATTAACAAAGAAGCAGAAAACAAACAAGCAAAATAATAACCCCTTATTATAATACATGATCATTAATTAAGCTGATTCAAAAATGATACAATATTGTAATCAACATGTAAGGATTTAAAACTAACTATGTAACATATAAAGAAAGAGCTAAAGATGAAAATGTTGATGAAAATGGAAATTTTCAGCCTGGAATGGGGATCTATAATATAGAATATTTTACAGTTATAAAATATAAAATTAAAAATCAAGAATTAATTGCACTGGTTTAATATTGGATAGGCAGAGCAGAAGACAGTATTAGTGATCCTGAACATTGATATAAGAATAATCCAAACTACAACAGAGGAAAAATGTTGACTTATTATAATCATTGTAATACTTCAGGCTCCTATTACCATTTCATTTTCCTATTTCTTCCTTCTCTATTGATGCCTCTCTCATCACTAAGAAACCTGTCTGGAAAATTATCCCAGCAGCCAAGTCATTGGGAATATTTATTTCATGAAACAAAGGAGAATTTTAAAATGTCAACCCCATTCCTAGTAATGCAAGGTAATATGTACATAACCATGTACAAGATTAGACTATAGGTAATATCCCTATTACTGGGCACTGAAGGATATGGGAATTCAGAGCATGGCAAGATCATATAATGCAGAAATTATTCCTGAAGGAGGTAGAACCAAAAGATGAGAGAAAGAGGAAGCAAAACTGGTAAGTCCAGAATGGACAAGAAAACACTTTGGGAACAAAAAATGAGTGATTGTTATAGTGGCATATAAATGTGATATGCATGACTTTACAAAGGTACTTTAAGCAAAGCAGTCACTCAAAATTCCACATTAAAAGGAAAAAAAATTACTGAAATTAAATTTATTACCAGTTTATTTACTATCTGTAACTTTAGCAGCATTAATCCCTAGGCTTCAAGTTTACCTAGACAGCATAAACTGTAAACAAAGGCACAGCAGTGTTTGCATAGCCACGCATAAAAATAAAAAGGCGGCTTGGCATGATGATTCCTGCCTTTAACCCCAGTGCTTTGGGAAGCCAAGCCTGGAGGATTTCTTGAAGCCAGGAGTTTAAGACCAATCTGGATCAGTCTGGCATGGTAGAGTTCTACTATAGTCTAAGCAACCTGGGTGGCTGAAGTAGGAGGACTGCTTGAGTCCAGGAGTTCAAGGTTACAGTGAGCTATGATGCATTACTGAATTCCAGACATTGTACAATTTGAAGAAAAGCAGGAGATTATTTAATGCTATGACATGTATCAAAGTCCTTATTTTCTCTTAAACCTAAATCGTTGCCATAAATATCATTACATATTTTATTAACTTGTTTACACTATAATGATGTCAGATTTTAAAAATTTTACAATTTCAAACGCTACTGCTTACAAAACAATAAAAAATTAACTTTTGTTTGAAGTTATACTTTTTTCTTGTTTTTATACTTTTTTCTTGTTTTCAACTATATTATAGCAAAAATAAAAACTAGCCATAGGATGGCGCCTGTGGCTCAGTGGGTAAGGCATCAGCCCCATACACCAAGTATGGCAGGTTTGAACATGGCCCTGGCCAAACAGCAACAAAAAATAGCCGAGTATTGTGGCAGGTGCCTGTAGTCCCAGCTACTTGGGAGGCTGAGATAAGAGAATCATCTAAGTCCAGGAGTTGGAGTTGGTATGAGCTGTGATGCCACAGAACTCTACTGAGGGCAATAAAGTGAAACTCTGTCTCTTTAAAAAAAAAAAAAAAAAAACCTATAAAGGAAAAAAGTACTGGAGAGAAAATATAAAAATATAAACAATATTAAAATGTTAAAAAGACTTTTGGGGGGGTTTTTAAATGATGAATGAATGGCAATTTCTCTCTTCTCTGTGTTTCATTACATTTTCAAAATTTCCATAATATTCAAATTTAATTCCTCTCACCAGAAAAAATTATCCTAAAATTTATTTGTAAGACTGTTTAAACTCAGGGAACTAAACTTGATTTTTTTCATATAAAATCAATAATACAGAACATTGTCCAAATTTCTAGAGAAATTTCTCTGTAAATATCCTCAAAATCTATAAAAAAAATAAAATACTGTTTTGCTTGAACATTCGAACTTTCAACAACAGGCCCCTCTCCCAAAAATCATATTAATATTCTACAAAGTCTTATCTTTCTGCTGATTTAGATTTTAAGAAAAATATTATGAAAATCAAGCTAAAAGCATGATAAAATATTGTATTTAATCTTACCCAGCACAAAAAAAAAAAAAAAAAAAAAAATTCACTGAGTGGCAAAGAGTTTAACAGCAGGATTTTAAGACTATTAGAAAGAACAACAAAATAATACCAATGTAGAATATACTTAATTTTCTAAATCCTCAAACTGAATTATTTAAGATTTGAATTCATCATGAGTTTTATCTAGAAACTTTTATTTAGCAATTTCTCTATTGCCTGTAATTTCAAGGTTAAGATTAAATATACTCTACTCAGATAAAAGATGAACAAAAGTTCTAATTATCATTATCTTTTAAACACATAAACTAATTCCAAATTTACTCCCTAGAAATGAAGTCTTATAAATGAAATTCCTTACTGCAGTCTTTCTGCATGTTGTTTGGGGGCTGGTTTCCTTACAATGATCATATCTACATCATCTTGAGCAGAATAATTGTGATGAGAAATTCTCGTGGGACCTCTAAGCTTTTGGCAAGCTTTAAGGAAATTGAGGAAAGTAAGAAATTTCATTAGTTTCTCAGAAGGTTGGGAGTGACAGTGGCATCTCCATAATTCATAGAAACTCTTCTTTTGCCTCCTTTTCCATCCTCCACCTCAAAATTTGGTCAAAAGGAAGTCATGAATAAGCCACTCATCCCAAGTTGATAGTGGTCAGTTCAAAAGGAAGTCATGAATAAGCCACTCCTCCCAAGTTGATAGTGGTCAATGTTCTATGACGCCCGTGTCTTCAGAATTCCTTACTTACTAACCATCCCTTTCAATATTCTCAAAAGACAACTTTTGCAAAACTTCTTGGACTAAATTTGAAGAACTTTTTAAAAAGTGTATTTTAAAACATTAAATCTCATTATTTTACTACTAAACGGATCTCAGAACTTGAATTACAGAAGTGTAAACAAATTTATGGTAGGCTGTTAGAATAACATTTATGTGGATTTTGTAGAATACTGTTTCAAAGAATAGCAGGAAAAGCTATGGCGTCATTGTTCTCTAAATCTTTATAGACAACCTGAAAAGAAATATTTTAGAGATATTTATCATCTATGCACATCACTCCTAAACAACATAATGTACTCTGCTAAAAGGAAAACTATAAAGTATATGTATGTGTGTGTGTGTGTGTATAGATATAGGCTTTAGACATCTCAGGAGATTAATGAGTGCTTTGTGAAGGGTAAACCTCACATTGTCTCAGCAAATTCCATACCTAAAACCTAATTCAATTTCCATGAGTTAGAGAACTCTACTGAAATTCAAGCTTCTTAGAAGTTGATATTAATATCCTATGCCATTCATGTTTTGGTGAACTTATGCAAAATTTCTCTAAATGTCACAAATTTTAAACACTCAACAAATTAAAGTGTTCTAGCTACATCTGGTGATATATACACACATATCTAGATATAGCTACACACCTATCCCTATTTACAACATATGCAAAAAACAAAAGCCAAAGTGGTAAACTTATTAAGTCTTAAGCAGGTTTGTTATATTTATTAGATCATTAATAAAAAATAAAAATAATTTGAGATTAAATTTCCTTTTTGTACACATTTTGCTGATATGGAAGAAAAAAATCCAATGGTGACACACTGTCCCCTACTGTAAATTTCCAAAACTACAGGAAAAAGCAATCACCTATTAATAGGATTTTAAAAAACAAACAGCCCTTTCGAAATGAAGAGCTTTTCCCTTTTGCTCCTTTGAATGAAACAGCTCTCTCTCTCAAGTCTAGATAACAAAATACTAATGAAAATGCACCTGGGATTATTTATTAACACTCATTATACAACAGTCCTAATCTCCTTTATTATCTGTGCCTAGAACACAGCCCTGCAATATAGTAGATGCTCAATAAGTATGTGGGGAAAGAACTAATTAACAAAAAAGGACTAGTTAATAAAATCCTGAAAGGCAGCACAGATGCTCTGCTAAATAGGAACAGAGAACAAAGAAAGAAAAGAATCAAACTCTACAGTGCTCAGAGCCAGACTGCAGTGGAGAAAAACACAGGCAGCAGAGATAACCTGAGAAATACGCAGTTCGTTATTGCATAAATGATTTCTGACCTGAGGATTATCACACTCTCATACTTTTTTTTTTTTGTATCATTCATTATATAAATTCCAGAACTTAATAGTGCATTGCACTTTTTCATTGGCAAAAATATTTTGATCCTGCACAACTCACCCAACAGTTGACAAGTCCTGTAGTTTTCTACCGTGACATTCCTCATCAGTCATATTCCAAATCCTGTAATCCTACCTCCACACCATCCTATGCCTGGACTGCTCTGGGATATTCTAACTGGCCATTCCTCTTTGCCTTTTGCTATTTCTCTAATCTCACTGGAGCAACCACTTTCACTACTTCATACGCAAATTACCTTCAGCACTTCCACTTACCTTTCAAAGCCATATGCAAACAACCCAATTAACCCTTCTAATTACATTTCTCACTTTTTATCTATATAGAATCTACTTTTGTGGCTATACTAGCATAGTCATTGTTATTTCTGCTCAAGTAAAATGGTTTTCCAGTAATTATCTTTCACATCAATTCACGTCAATTTTCAAAGACTCAATTGGGATTAAGTCCTCTTATGAAGTCATCCACTTTACGCACACTACATTATCATACTTTTTCTCAAAATTCCTTACTAATGTTGTTATTAGTTTGCACACCTACATCCCATTTTCTCAGCTAAATTATAGGATAGTAAAGATAACTCTCTGAAAGTCCTTAGTTGTTACTCAGTAAATATATATTAACTAGATTAATTGGCTCAATAACTCTATACACAGCTAACCATAATTATAGATGACTGTTAAAACACCTTGGAAATATCAAAGTTTTTTTTTTTTTTTTTTTTTTTAGTTTCAGGTTAATGTGAGATTAACCTACAAACAACTAGTTTACAATATTTCCATTTGTTAGATAGAGTTTCTCTTGTAGTTGTGTCCCACACCCAAAAGGTGTGCCATATACCCTTACATTGTGCCCACTAAGTGGGAGCAAACCAATCCCCTCTCCTTTTCTTCTCCTCTCCCCAGCTTGAATTGAATTGAGTTTGTTTCTTGTGTGGGCATGTATTAGATCACCTACCGGCTTTGTATTAGTATTGAGTACACAGAATATTTGGTATTCCATTCTTGTGCTATTTGACTAAGAAAAATGTATAAAATGTCAAAGTTTTTAAAGGCTACATTGCTACAGAAATAATCTCCTAAAATTAAAAACAAAATTTAAAAACCCTTGTATCTGTCTGTACCTAGAAACTAGAAAGATGTAAAAAAATGTGGAGTTTATGTTCTATATCTCCCATGATGAAACACCCAGTCTGACAGGTAAGTATAAAGGAAATTAATAAACCCCTCCTTACACCCCAAGCCAAGGGAATAAAGGCACACCTTAGGCAGCACCCTCTTAGATGGGAGGCTGCATAAACGTACCAGGTGCTGATGGGCAACAGGTGTTGTTTCCAAAACACATGATAAGTAATGGGAAGGACAGAAAGCTTATTCTAGTTACTTCCCGAATGAATGGTCCGTGTATTAGTAGAATAATATTGACAAATTCTATACCAGCTAAAACTGGTTACATTTTTTTCCTGTAAAATTTAATTTCAATTTTTTAAATTACAAACTGTATGCAGAGAAAGAAAGAGAGAGAGAACTAAAATGGGTCGATTCAAATACATCTTAATAAGGAATATAGGTATAGTGGAGATAATTATTTTTAGAATATTTTTGAGTAGTTTAAAACAAAGATTCCTGGTTAATGACAATTAGGATTTTGAATATTTGTTGGTTAATTGGTATTTAGCATATAGAACTGTTTGCCACTGTAATAAAAAGTATTCCTTTCCAATAAGATGGCCGTGAATTACAACATGCAAAAAAAATTCTGCACCAATATCTTCTCCCATCCTGAAGGTTGTCACACCCACACAGGAAAAAACTCAAGCCCACATGAGAAAAAAGAAAAACACAAATTCAAGTTGGGGGTGTGAGGAGGGACAGAGGAGGGGAAGGAGGGGAGGAAAGGTGAGAGGGGATTGGTAAATTCTCACTTAATGGGCACAGTGGAAGGCTATACAGCACACTCGCCTGGGTGAAGGGCTACAACTTGAACTTTGTCTAACAAACGCAAATGAGGTAGCCTATCATTTGTACCCTCATATTAATCTGAAAATTTTTAAAAAAAGAAAGATTTCTGTACCAAAAATACTAGTGCTGATTTGTATTAGTCTTAGTTCTCAAAATGTTAGCCTAGAAAAGCTCTCTCCCAGAACTGAACTCAGAAAAAGGTTGTAGATGGTAGAATTAATGCCTATAGAGTTTCTTTCCAACAAAGAAGTAGAAAAATATATCTGCAGATACGTGAAACAATTCCCTTTGTGGAAAGAACTTTTTGAAATCACCAAAATGTAGTACCTCTCTCTGAAATGACGCTTTTGAGTTAAACAAAAAAAAGTGTTAGATATTGTCTGATTTTCAGTCTCAAGATGATTAAAGAGGATGTTTTAACCCTAGCCAAAAGTACAAAGTAGGAATAATCTTATGTTGACATGCGACCATGTCAGAAGAGATTTTATGTAGATATTTAATGCATTTTGAATGTAAAACATTAGATGTGGTATACAATCCAATTTTTCTGTAGAAAACTGAATAAGATAAGTAGGAGACATACTTAAAAATGTCTAGAACTCAGAATTTGTTCTTCTAGGATACCTGCAAATGCCAGAAGAGGGGGCTATTTCCTCAAATGCATAAACAATAATGCAAAGACACAAGGAAACTAATAAAGCTCCAGTAAAGGACCCTAAAGGAATGGAGAGCAATGAAATGACAGAAAAACAATTCAAGGTAATACCCATAAAGAAGCTAAGTGAACTACGAGAATATTCAGATAGAAAATTTACTGAAATTTGAAAAACAAAACTTCAAAAAGCAATGTTTGACAAAGACATAGAAACAATAAAACAACCAGATAGAAACCTAAACAGGAAGAATACAGCAACAACTGAAAAATTCAATAGAAATCTCTAACAGCAGACTCAATCAAGCAGGAGAAAGAATCACCGAGCTGGGAGACATAACATGCTAAGTGATCCAGTCAAAAATACAAAGGGAGGAGGAATGCCTATAGTAATTATGGGACATCAGCAAGAGAGCAAATATTAATAGAAATTGTAGAATAAGAAAATAGAGAAAATGGATCAAAAAACATTTTTAGAAAATAACAGCTGACAACTTTCCTACTGTGGTGACAGCTGCCAACATCCAGGTACAGGTACCTAGTAGTCTCCAATCAAATACACTCCAAGGAGGAATTAATCAAGGCATGTAATAATCAAACTAACAAAAATAAAAGACAAAGAAATTCTGAAAGCATCAAGACATAAGAAATACAATACATACAAGGGACTGATACTATGACTGTCAGTGAATTTTTCAGTAGAAACCTTGTGGTCCAGGAAAAATAGGATAATAGATTCAAAGTGCTGAAGGAGGGATGGGGTAGGAAACTGCCAACAAAGAATACCATATCTAGCAAATCTAACTTTTATAAATGAGGGAGAAATAAAGACTTGCCTTATAGGAATTACTGAAGGAAGCTTTGTAAACTGACACAAAAAGCCACTAATTAATACATGAACAATAAGAAAGTAAAAATAATAAATACTATAAGTAAAACAGAGTCATATTTAGAATACTCTAAAACTGAAATGATGGGGTATAAGGAACTTTTTTCCAAGTGTGAGGATTTACAAAACTACTAATAACAACTATACCTAAAATTAATTAAGCAATATACATCTTAAAATCATAAAAATTCTGACCTTAAAAACATAAAATGTGAGGGAGAAGGTGCATAAAAATGTAGAGTTACATGTAATTAAAACTAACTTTTTATCAGATGAAATAGACAATTATAACTACTTGTGCAAGTTTCATGGTAACCTTAAAGCAAAAATCTTTAGCAGAAGCACAAAATAAAAATAGAAAGCACATAAAACATAACATTACAGAAAACAAGAAGAAATAAAGGGAAGAAGGGGGGAAGAAAGGCAAAAAGGCAGGCAAAGTTTCCACAAAAATTACCAAGAAAATGGTAGTAGTAAGTCTTCACCTATCAATAATTATCTTGAATGCAAATGATTCTCCAATAAAAAGAAAGTGACTAAATGGTAATAAGAAACAGAGGAATTAGGTAATAGAAAGAAATAAAGACATCCAAATACAAGGGGAAGATGTGAAACTTTGTTTTCTGATGACATAAATATATGACAAAAGCCCTAAAGAATCAACCAAGAAGAAAATAAAGTCGCAAAATATAAAATCAATACAAACAAAATAGCATTTCTACATACTAATAACTATTCAAAAAAGAAATTGAGCTAATTATCCCATTTATAATAGCTATTAAATACTTAGAAATAAATTTAATTAGGAAGATAAAGATCTATACAGTAGAAACTATAAAACATGAATGAAAGAAACCAAAAATAAACAAAAAATAAAAAAGGAGAAAGAAAAGATATCCCATGTTCAAGGATTGGAAGAATTAATATTGTTAAAATGCCCATTCTACCCAAAGCAATCTACAAATTCAATGCAATCCCTATCAAAATTCCAATGTCCTTTTTCATAGAAACAAAAAAAAAAAATCCTAAAATTCATATGGAATCACAAAAAAACCACTAATAGCCAAGGCAACCATAAAAAAAAAGAATAAATGTGGAAGAGTCAATTGTACCACCTGATTTCAAAATATACGATAAAGCAGCAACAATGAAAATATCATGGTACTGGTGAAAAATAAATTAACACCCAATCAATGACACAGAATAGAAAACCCCAAAATGAATTGTTCAGTTGACTGAATTTTCACAAAGGTGCCAGAACATACAATGGAAAATGAAAAGTTTTTTCAATAATGGTGCCAGGAAAACTGGATATCCATATGCAGGCGAATGAAATTAGACTCTTACCTAACACCATACAGAAAAATCAGTATTAAATCTACTCAAAGTGAATTAAAAACTTAAATATAAGACCAAAAAATATAAAACAACTAGAAGAAAAGATAGGCAGAAAACTATAGAACACTGGTGTGGACAGTGATTTTTTACACCTGAACCAAAAGCTCGGGTAACAAAAGCAAAGATAGGCTAATTGGATTATATCAAACCAAAAAGCCTGGGCATAGAAAAAGAAACAACAATGTACAGAGATAACCTACACAATGGGTGAAAATACTTGCAAGCCCTACATCTAATAAAAGGTGATATTCAAAATATACAAATAGCTCAAACATCTTAATAGGAAAAAAAAAATAATACAAAATTTAAAAATGGGCAAGGGACCAGAATAAACATTTCTCAAAAGAAGATATACAACATGGCCAATAAGTACTCAATAAAATGTTCAACAGTGCTCATCAACAGAGAAATGCAAATTAATATCACAGCTCACACCTGTCAGAATGGTGCCATGAAAATGAAAGACATTAAGTATTGGCTAGGAGGTGGAGGAAGAACGTTTGTACACTGTTGGTGGGAATAAAAATTATTATAGAAAACTGTATGGTTTTCCCTCAAAAAACTAAAAATGGAATTACCATATGATCCAGCAATCCCATTTTTGAGCATTCTCTCAAATGATTTGAAATGAGTTTGTCAAAAAGATGTCTACATTTCCACGTTCATTTCAGCACTGTGCACAATAGCCAGATGGATGAATAAGTAAAGTGTGGTATATGTACACAATAGAACATTATTTGGCCCCTACCCCAAAAAAGAAGGAAACTGCTATTTGCAACACCCTGGATGGAATGAGAGAACATTAAACTAAATTTAAAAAGCTTAGCAGAAAAAAACAAATACCACATGTTCTCCCTTATATGTGGAATCTAAAACAGAAGCAGAAAATAAAATGGTGACTGCACCAGCTGGGGGGAGGTTGAGGAAATAGGGAGATAATGGTCAAAGAATACAAAAATCTCACTCAGGAATTGTATGTTCTAATTTTATTTTTTTAGTTCTATTTACAGCATGATGAATATTGTATATGTCAACACTGCTAAGAAATTAAATTTTGAATATATTCACCGCAAAAGTATTAAGTATTTTAGGAGATAGATGTGTTTACTATATTGATTTAATTATTCCAAAATGTATTAGATCATAACATCACTTTATTACCACATACACACATACAATTATAAATGGCCAATTTATTATGAAAATTTTTTAAAAAGAAGAAAATGCCATGACCTGAATTAAGATCAGGATCTGCACATAAACAGGTATCCTTTGGTGCCTTACAAAATCAGTTAAAGAATCAAAAAAAATCATATTCAGATGATACCTTCAAGTTTTTTTTTTGTTTGTTTGTTTTTTCAGTTTTTGGTGGGGGCTGGGTTTGAACCCACCACCTCCGGCATATGGGCCAGCATCCTACCTCTTTGAGCCACAAGAGCCACCCAATACCCTTCAAGAAGATTAAAAAATTCAGTTAGCTCTAGGACACAGTACAGCTTTCTTTTCTTTCTTTCTTTTCTTTTTTTTCTTTTTTTTTTTTTTTTTGAGACAAAGTCTCACTCTGTTGTCCCAGCTAGAGTGCAGTGGTGTCATTGTAGATCACAGCCACCTCAAACTGGTGGGGCTCAAGTGATCCTTCTGCTTAGGTCTCTGCAGTAGTTGGGTCTACAGGTATGAGCCACCACACCTAGCTAATTTTTCTATGTTTTGTAAAGATAGGTTCTCATGGCTCAGCGCCTGTGGCTCAAGCGGCTAAGGTGCCAGCCACATACACCTGAGCTGGCGGGTTCAAATCCAGCTCCGGCCTGCCAATCAACAGTGACAGCTACAACCAAGAAATAGCCGGGCGTTGTGGCAGGCACTTGTAGTCCCAGTTACTTGGGAGGTGGAGGCAAGAGAATCGCGTAAGCCCAGGAGTTGGAGGTTGCTGTGAGCTGTGATGCCACTGCATTCTACCCAGGGGGACAGCTTGAGGCTTCATCTAAAAAGAAAAGACAGGGTCTCACTCTTTTGTGCTTAGACTGGTCTCAAACTCCTGACCTATAGCAATCCTTCCATCCTTAATCTTCCACAGTCCTAAGATTATAGATATGAGCCACCACACCCAGACCAGCTTTTTTTCAATAGATAAGAATGGCTGATGTGTAATTTTTCTAGAATGCTAAGTATCAGAAACCAATAGGATATGAAAACAAGATTATCACACAAGAATCCTGGCTGTCAGAAGTACAAAGAAGGAAACACTGTAGAACGTACAAACATACTGAACATATTGCAATTAGTGACTCCTTTCTTGAAAAAAAGTAAAGAGTACCTAAAAATTTAACTTATCCAATCATAACATAAGCAAGGGGGTGCAAAAGGGAAAACTATTCCTTATTGTAGACTTCTCCTTAATACATTTGGGAAGAATAATGGGATCAGAAAACCACCATTTCACAAACAATAGCATATAGTGGTTTCCAGAAAGAATTCGCAATGCATACAATTTGATGCAATGGTAGGATTAAAAATTGGGGTAGTTACCCTAGTCTCAGCTATCTTCCCATAAGATAATTATTCATTACTATAGGAATAAAAATAAAATTTCAGTGGACAAACCTGGCAGATATCACCTTCCTGGAGTAATCAAAATTAACATGAATAGCAGTGAGCCAACTAGACATCACGTGACCCCTGGATGTGACATACTAAGAAGAATGCAACACTGATTCCATGGTATTCTTGCCAAAAGAACACATTATGATTTTGTACATGAGAAAACAGTAGAAATCTAAATTGAAAGATGCTATACAGGTGGTACCTGTGGCTCAGTGGGTAGGGGGCCAGCCCCATATACCAAGGGTGGCGAGTTCAAACCCCACCCCGGCCAAACTGCAACAACAACAACAAAAATATCTGGATGTTGTGATGGGTGCCTGTAGTCTCAGTTATTCAGGAGGCTGAGGCAAGACAATCACCTAAGCCCACGAGTTGTTGGTTGCTTGAGTTGTGATGTCACAGCACTCTACTTAGGGTGACAAAGTGAGATTCAGTCTTTAAAAAAAAAAAAAAAAAAGAAAGAAAAGAAATAAAGATGCTACAAAATAACAGTCAGTATTTATGAAAAGTACAAAGCCATCAATGACAAACACTGACAATGTATATCATAACTGAGAAGTTATGACAGCGAAATGCAATGTATTTCACAATTGGATCCTGGATCAGAAAAGGTATATTACTGGGATAATCTACAAAATTTGAATAAAATTTGCAGATTGGATAACAGAGTTGCATCAATGTTGTTATCATTTCCTAATTTTGATCCTATGGTGATGTGAGATGTCAATATCAGGGATACTGGATCAAGGGTACATAGGAATTTCTTTGTACTCTTTTTGAAATTTCTTTGAAGTCTGAAATGATTTCAAGACAAAAAGTTAAAAATAATGAGAAAAAGTCGATGAAATCAATAGAAAATCTCAAACAGTTAAGAATAAAAATAAGAAAATCAAGACAAATCAAATAAGGCCAAAGAAGATAATATTTTTCTAATTTCAGTAAATGTAAATGGACAAAGTTTATAGACGAAAATAGAGATTGTCAGGTTGGCTTAAAAACCAAATAACAGCAAGACTTAAAACACAAAGATACAAAAGTCTTAAGAGGCTGCAAAAAATAACCTAGACAGGTACTCAACCCTAGAAAGGCTGGCTCACTATATTTCCCCAAACCACAGACTTTCAAACAAAAAAGTTTTATAGTTTGAGCATCACTACAAATGTCATAAAAAGTTTAATTCACCAGAGCAGGTTTTGGATGTTGGGAACAATAAAGTGCATTTTGTATAAATCTGATATGTAAGGAAGATATCTACAAGAGGATATCAGGTATACAGTTAGATATGTGAGTCTGGAACATGGGAAAGAGTCATTTGCCAAAGAACGGTATTTAAAACCATAGCAGCAGGTAAGAATTCCTAGCAATTACACAGGACAGCGACCTAAAAATCTTCAGCACTTCAGGATCTAATGGAGGTGAAGAAGCTGGCAAGGAGTTTCAGAAGAAGCAGATTTAAGTTATATAAAGAAATCAGAAGAGTGTGATATTATGGGAACTGAGATAAAGTAGTTATCAAGAAGAAAATGGTTCCTTGTTAACCATTTGTATTTACAATCTGTCACTAACAAAGACTTTCTCCTTGATCAAACTAATCAGGCTCCTCCAAGCTCCGTATACCTTGAATGTGGTCAGTCTTATCACCACTTTTATCAAGAATCTTGCTAAATAAATTGAGTAAGAATCTCTCAAATTCAATATCATATCAGCCATGATATATGATCAAATTCCTCATCTCCTGCTATACCCCGGATGACAACTGATTACCCTGGTCTACATGCAGCAAGAATCCTATCAAGTCAGCTTAACCGGAATCACCCCTTATTCTCTTAGGGATTTTAAAACATTAAACCCCATCATTGTACTGCATAGCTATCAGCACTTGAATTAAAGAAGGGCAAACAAATTTATGGTAGGCTGAATGTACATGGATTTTTATAATGTTGAGGAATAACAGAAAGAGCTATGGCATCTTTGTTCTCCAAATCTTTATTTCTACTCACTGCCCGGTAATCTTACTCCATGGGTATGAATCCCGACTTCCCTCCCTGTATTTGAAGTTGAGACCAATCTCTCTCCATGATTACAAAACTGATTGTCTTGCCTCAGCCTCCTGAGTAACTGAGACTACAGGCACCCTTGAGACTACAGTAGTCCCTTGAATAAAGACAGGCTTTACTGTCTTCAACAAGTGTCAGAATAATTTTTACTTGACATTACAGAAAAAATGAATAGGCTGTAGAGGGACATATAGCTGTTTTTAACAGGTTATCAAGCAAAGCAACATAACTAATAATTCTGCAATGATAATTTTTTTAAATTCATCATTAAAGATACATCATGAAATATTAAAATGTGAAGTAATGGTTAGGGTAGAAAGTGGTACTAAATTTCTCATTTTATGCAGAAAGCCAATATACATACATTAAAAGCATCACTGATTTTAAGTTAGTAAAAAAAAAGTAAACATGCATAGAAAACTCAAGTACAAACAGATTTAGTATAAAGCAGGATTTTCACAAAATTGCTAAGGAAAAAAGTACAGAAAATATAACAAACCCTATGAGGTAAATTCCATTATTTAGAAACTTATATCAAGTTAGTTGGAATATCATGTCCAATATTACATAGATTATGACTGAAAAACCCAGATTTCAAATCAGAATCTGAATCCATAGAGTCCAACCACTTCATAACTATATTAGATACATTCTTATCTAAGAAAATATGCTTCTAAATGATTATTTGAAGTTTATATCCATTAATTATTTTGTGCAATTTAATATTATAACATATTAAAATTATCATTCCTCGCCTGAGATTTTAAATTATTCACCATGAGAGAATTGACTGTGTGGTTCAACACACAATCACCCATCCCTTGTAGGTATATTTTGCAAAAATATAAATATAAAAAGAAAGAAAGATAAAAATAACACAGTTACCAAACTAATTTATGTTTTAGACATGAAGACAAACTAAGGAGATAATTAAATATTTTGAGTCAATAATAATAACCTCTGATATGAAAATGAGGATACTAATGACTCCAGAATTTGTTAATATAAAAAAAAAAAGATAGAAGCATTATTCAGTGAATATTGTTGGAGGAATAATACCAAAAAAACCCCGCAAATTCTGCAAAACAGATGTAGTGGACATGAAGTAAATATTTATTGAGGCAAAATGTCATTTTCCCTTATAGTTTACATTGTCACACGTATATATTACAAAGGTAGGCAGGAAGCCTTGTCAATTTCAAGAACTGCCATGCCATAAAATGATAAGCCATAGGGGACAACAAATACCAGAGTCAAGTTGCTAAAGCAAAGGCAGAAATAAAAATTTTAACCAAAACATACACTGATTTGACTGTCATGGTTGGTTGGGTTTGGCATGATCCTGGCAGGATCTGTTTTACATTGAGAAATGATGAACAGTTGCTTTCTCTGCTGACATGTTTTCAGTGAGGTGTACAACATAGGAAAGGCTGAGTAACATTTAATTATTGCTCCAGTATTATAATAAACTGAAAAAGATCTGGGGAGAACATAAATAAGCAGCACACTGGAAATCTCCTGTGGCACCCTGGAAACCCTACAAAGAAAATGTTAACATGTTTTCCATTCACGCAGCCTAAAGCATAATTCTCCAGTTTCCTGGATATACTAATTTCATAAAGAATAATTTAAGTGTTGTATAGAACACACACAATCAAAAGAAAAAGAAGGACTACAAAATCTTTCTTCCTTTTAATTGTTTATTCATTCTGATTGGGATTGGAAGGCCTTTAAAAGAGAAATGTCTGACAGCTATAAATAATTAAAATACTAGCAAAGAGCAACAATAATTACAAGAAAGAAAATGTCTGTCCTGATTATACTCATTTCTAAATGAAAAGAGACACTAATGAAAAGAGTGAATACTGAACACTAACTTGTGAAAGAAAAAACAATTGATAATTTTTACAAGAATATATTAAAAGTAAACTTGAATTTAATGGTAAGTTCTTATAAGTAGCAGTGTACATCATTCTTACAGAAAAAGATATTTCTCTTACAGAATGGAATATTATCATCACTATGAAAGGAAAACTTATACTGAGAAACCAAGCTGGCTCAGATTTGTTTTGTTTGGATTTAAACACATACTTGCAAATGAATCATCATGGCGGGGACAAAAACAAAACAAAAGCAAATTCATCCAGATTACCTGTAAAAATTGGAGTTTATACTGGAATTCTTGTAGATATTATATCACTTTTTTCTTTAAATATAATAGTAAGTCTTATAAAGTTTAAGAAGAGTGGAAGATGTTAGTCTAATTGCCATGGAAGAAGCCTTAGGGCATGGGTGTCCAACCTGCAACCTACAAGCCACATACAGCCCAGGATGACTATGAAAGTGGCCCAACATAAAAGTGTAAACTTACTTAAAATATTATGAGAATTTTTGGGGGTGTTTTTTTGTGGAACTCAATTGCTCAGTTCTTGAGCATGAACCTTGTAAAGGACAACATTGTGTCACAATGTCACATCAATGAACATACATACAATCTGTTTGTACACATGCGTGACTTCAGTTTTATGGCAGTATGCAGCTTCCATAGTGTTATTTTCCAAGCCCAGAGAGTTAAACTGACACCATCAGATGTTAAATGTGCTTATGATGACTTGGTAAAGCAGTGATTATCAACAATATCACTACTTCCTATTGCAACGTAAGGCATTTAATGTAATGTAGAAGTCAAGTATGGATTCTTATTTGATTATTAAAGGTACTTCATGCCTCACCAGTGCCTCACACATCACCCAATGAGCTTTACAATTTGCCCTCTGCCTAGCCCTGCATCTGCAGTAAGCTAGGAGAGGCCCCAAACCTTGCTTTCTATTTTCCTGTCAATTAATTTTCATAATCAAAATAAATATAGTCCCTTATCTATTTTTATTTCGGAGCAAATAGACAATCTGCAGAATTGAAGAAAACATGCACATACTATACATCAAATAAAGGGCTGTTAACCAGAATCTACAAAAGAACTCAAGCAAATCAGCAAGGAAAAAAATCAAACAGCCCCATTAACAAATGGACAAAAGACGTGAACAGAAGCTTTTCAAAAGAAGATAGACAAGTGACCAATAACCACACGAAAAAATGCTCAAGGTAATTTTTCACCAGGGAAATGAAAATTAAACCCACAATGAGACATCACCATACCCAGATTTGCTTTCATTAGAAAGTACACAAACAGTAGGTGCTAGCATGGATTCAAAGAGAAGAGAAAGCTATTCTACTGTTGGCGGGTCTGCATATTGGTACAATTTCTATGGAAAACAATATGGAGATACTTCATAGAACTAAAAGTAAACCTACCATTCAATCCAGCAATTCCACTACTGGGTATTTATGCAAAAGAAAAGAAGTCATTTGATCAAAAAGGTATGTATACTCGAACATTTATCACAGTACAATGCACAATCACAAAGATGTGGAATCAACCCAAGTATCCATCAATTCATAAGTAAATTAACGAAACATGGTATATGTAAACCATGGAATACTACCGAGCCAAGAAGGATTACTTAATGCCTTTTGTACTAATTTGGACAGGATTGGAGACCACTATCCTAAATGAATTATCTAAATAATGGAAAAACAAACACCACCTGCACTCACTATTAAACTGGAAATGACTGAAGAGCACACGTGTGCTTAGAGCAGCCTTTCAACCTTTGTTTCTTTTTTGTATCATGGCACGCTTGAGTCTATAGTTAAACTTTCACAGCGCACTTAAATTATGTTGATCAAAAAAAAAAAATGTTAAAAAAAGAATATACTCACTGTGCTTTGAATTTCTTTCAAAAATAACTTCATTAATAATCTTTAAAAATTTTCATGGTACATCTAAGACCCTCTCATGGCACATAAGTTAAAAATCAGTTAAAAATCACTGGCTTAGAAGAAAGTTAAATTTAGTGGAAATCAAACACAGAAGGGGTAGAGGGGATGGTAGAAAACCTACCTAATGGGTATAATAAACACAATCCGGGGGATGGGCATATTTATTATTATGACTAAAGCATTATAAAAATGGTCTATGTAACCAAAAATATTTTTATCCCTATCATTTGAAATAAAAATATATAAATTAATAAAAGTTAAAAAAATCTTATTTTTGACTAGGTACATTTTAGATGTGACTTTAAGGGAGCACAAGACAGTGCAAAGAGCATTTAATATCTCGTCTCATTAGTTTAGCTACTTGTAATAGGCTTATTGATCCAAAAAGAAGTTATGGTGGACTGTAAATATAAATGATAAATATATGCATTAATACACTTGACATTTAAACACCCATAGAAGTGATTTTAAGCTCTAAGTACTTATTTAGCTTCCCTTTAAAACAAAATAATGAGTTGTCATTTCCTTCATTCTGATATGCTGCTAATTTTCAGGGTGAATTAAACCACAAAATACCAGCTTAAGTTATAGGAGAGAAGTATCAAATATAGATGAATCATAAGGACTCAAATTTTAGATAAGCCCAAAGCAAACTATGTTAGATTCCTTAGGACCTGTCTTATTTGTCAATAAACAAGACCTGAAAGTTCTAGGAACTGAGAACTCTGGCTAGCAACACCCATTTTCACATTAACCATAAGAAGCTAACCATTGTAAAGCTCTTGGAGGACTACCCAACATGCCAGGCCATGCACCAGTAAATAATCATGCTAGGAGGAGGAGGATGAATTCTAAAATATGGATTGTATATAAGTTGTATGGTGCTTAAGAGGCATGGAAAAGGAGTAATTGTGCCACATGAAATTCCAGAGATCCATGAGTTGAGGATTTAAAGAGGATTCTGAATTTGTGGTGGTTTACCTGTCTTTATTACAACTTTCTATATTTTAAAAAAAGTGCCTTAATAAATTGAGACATAAATATGTAACAGTTTTCTCCAGCACCAAAAATTTTGTAAAATAAAATGTTAATTTAATAAGCATTTTAAAAATTAAAAATTAAAAACTTGAAGTAATTTGATTTAAACAACAGTCATCCTAGTTTTTAAATCAGTAGTCACTTATTTTCAAGAGCCACTCAGACATTCTAACTGACATGTGACACACAATTCCTTAGGCTGATTTCATATCTTGGGTATTCTGAATAGTGCTGCAACAAACATTGGAGGGCAGGTATCTATTTGACATACTGAGTCCTTTCTGTGGGATAAATAACTAAAAGACTGCTGGATCATATGGTAGCTCTATTTTTAAGTTTTTGACCTCCATACTGGTCTTTATAATGGCTGCACTAATTTACACTCCTACCAATGATGTATAAGAGTTCTCTTTTCTCCCCATCTTCTATTTTTTGATAATGGTTATTCTAACTGGTGTGTGAAGATATCTCATTGTGGTTTTGATTCGCATTTCCCTGGTGATTAGTGATGCTGCGAATTCTTTCATATACATATTGGCCATCTATATTCTTCTGAGAAATGTCTACTAAGATCACTTGTGATACAGATATACATGCATGACAACAAAATATTATACAGCCCTAAAAAGGGAGAAATCCTGTCATTTGCAACGTGATGATCTTGAAGGATGTTACGTGACATTAATTAGGAATAGCAAGATAAACACCACATGTTCTCACTCATGCATGGGAGTTAAAATAGTTGACCTCATAGAAGAAAAGAAGAGAATAGTGGCTATTATAGGCTTGGATAGGAAGTTAATAGACACGAAATTACAGCTAGGCAGGAGAAATAAATCCTATTGTTCCACAGCGCTTAACAGTTAAGTATAATTAACAATAATCTATTGTATATTTTCAAATAGTTAGAAGAGAGGATTTTGAATGTTTCTAGAACAAAGAAATGATAAATGTTTGAGATGATGGATACGCTAATTACCCTGATTTGCTTATTACACACTCTATAATGTGTATTGAAATATCAATTTATACTTCATAAATATGTAGAATTATATGTCTGCAAAAATTTTAAAAGTTAAAAAATATATAATCCTCTATTTTTGTTGAGGGTTGGGGAGAAGAAACTGCAAGTGACTAGTTCCTTTTTTGTAACTAAAAATAAACTGTTTTACTTTAAAACTGTGAATTAACATGAAGCAAGTGCTTCTGTTTCTTGAATTAGACTACTCAATATCTTTTTTTTTTTTTTTCCTATGTCTTTGCCATTTACTCTGGATCCTATATAGCTCTTTTCTTTTGTGTGACAAAATAGAATAATTTAGAACCTCATTAAAAATAAACTCAATGAGTCAACTAGATCACCATAAATTTGGAGATAATATAAGAAAACTAACAGGCAAGACAGAATGAGCTTTCAATGAGTACATCACAAGTAATAAAAAGTATGATGGTGTACCCTCTGGAAAATAAGAGAAATGTTATAAATTCTAAGTTCATCTTTAAAGAAGAATTACTTTTCACTGTATAAAACAGGTTAAATGGAAGATGACTTAACACATGACAAAGTTTTATTATTGGAGAGTTTATTTCAAGAAATCATCAAGAAGCTCAATCAAGATGACAGCCTCAGGACACATGCCTTCCTCATTTTAAATCACTACAAATATCTACTGGTGGCAGTGGTGGGGGAGTTAGATGCACTACAGAAGTACACACATACTCACAAATATGTATATACAGCGTGGCCGTAAAGTCTGCTGCACACGAACTTTATGGGCACCCAGCATTAATAATAATAAAGGAAAAGAAAAGGAAATGCTGTAATATGACTAATAATTTCAAAGAATTTCTGAGAATCAGAAAAAGATGGGATTAGACTGGAAATGAAAGCTGGGAGAACACGTGAGGCGTGTGACCAAAACATATACAAGGTAGGGGCTCTATGGAAACCAGTTTTGGGTTTATTTAAGCTTGAGGGAAACAAATTCAAAAAGCAGAAAAAGATCCTGTGCCAATCTTCAGGATAAATATTGATGAAACTATATCCTTGGCAGTCAACGGATCAGTCCATCCCTTAGTCCCCACCTGCATTAAAGAACTGTCAATAAATATGTTTACCCATAGTTTCAAATAGATCACATGGGCATTTGTTTCAGAGAAATAACAGTATGGTAAATTGCCAGGAAATCCCAGAAAGAAAAAATTCTCGCAGAAGGAAGCAAGTTATCAGTATGCAAGGCCAGAAGGCCTCACATGTTCTCCGAACTCAGAGTTGCTAAAATATGCTTTCATTAATTCCAAAGATTAACAACAATGAAATGTTTTTAGAACGTCGATATCATGAAATAAAGTCACCAAATTTAACAAACAGAACTAACATTAAAGAAATAGAGTTAATAGTGCAAAAACAAAAAAAAAAAAAAAAAAAAAAAAAAAAAGAAGAAGAAGAAGAAGAAGAAGAATGTTCCTAATATAGGGTCCCTACCAAAAGTGGTTTAGAAATGTGCCGCACCTGAAATATCAAGAATTGCATCTGGAGATACTAAAACCTAAACATATGATTATTTCAATACGAGTTCAATGGGTAGACTGCATAGCAGAATGAGTACAGAGGAGGATATAATTGGTGAGCTGGACCACTGAGTCAGGGAGTTTTTTCAGAATACAAAAGAGAAAAAGAAGAGAAAGACAAGAGAGATATATGGATGACAGATACAAAAGTTCTAAAAATGACTAACAAGTTACACAATGTGATTGTGGATGAAAGGAGTATTAGAGTTCTGTCACCAGAAAAATAAGCAATAAAAGCCAAAGAAAGCAAAAGAAAAACAAAACTTTGAAGTAATAATTTTCAAATTTGCATTAAGAAGAAATTAATAGGATGCCAAAAGTCTCAGAAGTAAATGATATTTACACAGTAAAAATCAGAACAGTGAGCACTATGCTAACTAAAGGTGGTAATAACACATAGACAATGCCTCTCACCACAACACATTGTGAGAAAGAAAAGCATTTGCTAGGATTTCATCTTTGGTTCAGCATATAAAAATTTATCAGTGTGATGCAAGATACATTATGAAATTAAAGGTTAAATAGTAGAAACTTTTAATCAGATGCCCCAAAGCATTTATTACTATTCAATACCCATTCCGAAGAAAACAAAAAAGGAATAACAGAAAAAGGAGAGAAGAATCCTTGCTTAATGATTTTAAGAATTTCCTTAAATTTAGAGAAAGCGCAAAGCTGACCAATATCACTACTAAAGTGTACTACTGTACTTGGGTTCTTAGCCAGTGTAACAAGCCAAATAAATAGGAAGGTTAAATATTTCAGTGTAAGATGTAAATGTATACTCCTCGTCAAATGAAAAAGCAATTTAGTAGGTGGTCAGGTAAAAGATTAACACACAAAATAATGTGTTATATTCCCATATAAGCAAAATAAGCGATTATAAAATTCCATGTTTTTAAAAATTCCACTCACAAAATTTTGGTATCTTTGAAAACACTGCCAGCAACCAGTTATAAAATGTAAAAAAAATTATAATCAATAGCCCAAACAAAACTCTCATACTGGTCGCAAGGCAGTTGTTGATATGTATCAGGTAAAGCACTGACAATTCCAAATTAAAATAGTCTAATCAACAAAATTAGTAATTACAGATCAAAATAAATAATTTGGCTCTATATTTGTAGGATGTACAAGTAGAATAAATCACCGAAAAACTACTCTCAAGTTAAATCTTACTCATCCAGAATTTTTATAACTAATGTCATTATTAGCATTCTCACTTTGAATTTATTTTCATTAACTGATAAAACAATCAAATATTTTATTAGTGTTGGTCAACATTTCTGTTAAAAGATCAAAAGTTTATGTAATTTTTGAGGCTGCTGAACTCCAAACTATAGCTACAATGAAATCAACCTTGCTGCTCTCACGTCTTACGTGGGAAAAAATAGATATATTTTGAAATTAAAAAAAAAATAATAATCTCAACAGCCCAAATAATAACAGAAACCAAGACTGTTATTTCTCTTCTCTTCCCAAAGTGATGTATAGAACTTTAAAGAAAGGATGCCTGTGGTTAGGAGAATCATAATAAAAGATCTGCTAATCTGCATTAGAACTAATCGGTAACTTTCAAGTAAGCAGGAAATTCAGAGAACAAAGGACTTGTAATGTAAAGAAAAGAAACCAGAAGACAAATAACCCTGCCAAGGAATTAACTTGGCAAGAAAGCTGAATTTTGGCCAGAATATAAAACAGGGCTGTGCTTAGTGATGGGGGCAGGGGAAGTCAGTAAAACAAGAATCCATAGCAATTCCAAGTTGTAGACCAGATGGAAAAACTGGACCCAAATACCACCTTAGAAAGATCTGTAATGAACAAAATTAAGGAAATACCAAGTTTCAATTATAACAGATTAAGATAATCACAGAGATGAAAAGCAAAATAACTTATGACTAAGATTAGATGGATAGAAGAAAGGGGAAGAGTACAGGAGGACCAGCAAGTGATCTATCCAGACAGCAGAGAATAATTATTCCTATTTCATGATTAGATGCATAATTTGGAAATTATTTCAGTTTTACAGTACAGTTCTAAACAAGAAACACTGGTATATACTGCTTCAATTATTGCTAAATCATTAAGTATAAAAGCTTATAAGATTCAAAATTTTAGCAGTCCATCCAATTTTAATTAGTATTACCAAACCCCATCTTTTGTGGAGAAAATGACATGGATCCCCCTGCCACATCACACATTATGCTCCCCCTTTCTCCCTCCATTTAATCTAATTAGCCCAGTCTCAGTCCTTTGAATTTGTTGTCTTCTGTCATTGGCGTTTGTGTATATTACTTCCTCTCTCTAAAATGTTCTCTCTTCTACTTTCAAATCTCTAGTTGAATGGAAAAGTTGCTTTTCATTTCATTTCCCTCCCTCAAGAAAGTATCTCTTGACCTCCCTGCCCGGGTCAAGTGCATCCATCGTAGACTCTCACTGGACCTCTTCTTTTTAGTTCATCTTTCTTTGTCCCAATTTTATATTTGCTGTTGTGATTCTTCTCCTTGCCCGAATATCCAGGCTACAAGACCAGTTACCGTGTGATCTCATCTGTTTTATCTTAGCATTGCATTCTGAGCATGTGTCATGAGACCCAAACAACAGCAGATGCTCAGCAAATACTGTGAATGAATAAATGTATAAGTAAGGGAATCTAGGTTTCTGGTACTATTAGTTGCTGGGTTTCTGCAACTCTTTCAGGTCAAAACTGTCTTTCTTTTCCTATTCTAAGTTTATATTTCATCTCCCTTCTTCCACCCTTTGCCATTCCTCATTAATATCTAATTGCAGTGAATAGGAAGGTCATTTCTGTTTCAGGGTTCCAACCCTGTTGATATATCACCATTTTAGCTCTTAGGTTCCCTTCTTTCCTTATTGGTGCCCTAGCTTCACATAAGACCGTGGTGGTTCTCAACCTGCGGGAGAGAAACTGTATTAAAGGGTTGCAGCATTAGGTTGCAGCATTAACACCCTTTGATACACTGGCATAAGACACAGCATGAGAATGAGAGAGCACATACCCAAATAAGTACGGAACTATTAAAAAAGTTGTGTACATTCTACCCCAGATCATCTCTAATTCCACCCACAGCATACCTATAACATTCCCCAAGAAAATTAGTTCCCCTGACTCTTGAGAGGAGTTATAGGCAAAACTTGCATAATAATGAAGTTATTATAATGTTAAATACAAACATTTTTAAGTTTTTTGTTATTGGGAATGTGTGATATTCTGTTTTGAAAACAAAAGATTTCATCATTTATGTTTCTTTATTGGTGAAATATTGGCTTTTTTTCCAGGAAGGAAGAAGAAAGGGGAATAACAATGGGTATCTCTAAATAAAGCCTAAAAAGATCTTTAGTTACAACACAGAGGCCACTACAGACTGCAAGATGGACTGGGAAATCATGCTTTTTGTCCAAAATAAAATCAAGTTTCTACAATGAAAAATACATGGGCACCCAGCAGACTCTGCCTTGCATGTCTGATTTGATCTTTAGGAGAGAATTAAACAATAAAAAGAAAAATTCCATGAATACAAATCCCTCTTCTGCTCTATGCTATCTATTCTTAAATTGAGGAATGGACTTCCAAAGGGCAAGTGTAAACTTCCTAACACTAACCTTACCCCTTATTCTGTCAAACAGATTTAATTGGAAGACTTCCTGGAATGTTCTCTTTTCCTTTAGTCCATTAATGAGCCATGATTTATGGGAGATACATAATGAGTTTCTGGATCCTATTTTTTAAATTAGGTCCAACTGAATGACACCTGAAAAGTATTCCTAGTTTAGACTTTGAAGATGAGATTCTCTGCTACAGACTGAATATTTGAGTCCCACCAAATTTATATGTTGGAACTTCATCTCTGATGTGATACCATTTGGAGTTGGGGCTTTGGGGAGGTGATTATATCATAAAATAAAAGTCCTCATTACTGGGAAAAGTGCCTTTAAAAAAGGAACCCAAGAGATAATAAGCCCTTCTGCCCTGTAAGGACACAGTAAGAAGATAACCATGTTTGAAGCAAGAAACAGGTCTTCACTAGACACGGAACCTACCTGCACCTTGATCTTGGACTTCCCAGCCTCTGAACAGTGTGAAGTAAATTCATTTTATGGCTTATGTTTATAAGCCATCCAGTCTATGGTATTCTGTATAGCAGCCTCAACAGAGTAAGACCAAAAACTGGTACCAAGAAATGGTGGCTACTGTAACAAAATGTAAAACTGCGGGAAAGGCTTTGGAAATGGATAACAAGTAAAGAGGTACATACCAAACAAACCATACATTAAGGCAATTCTAGTGAGGGCCCAAAAAGAAGAGAGGAGTGCTACTAAGAAAGCATTAAGTATCACTGAATAGAATGTTAATAAAAATATGAGTAGTGGATCAGCATCTGTAGCTCAATGGCTAGAGCACCAGCCACAAACACTGGAACTGGTGGGTTCAAACCCAGCCTGAGCCTGCCAAACAACAATGACAAGGACAACCAGAAAAATAGCTAGGCATTGTGGTGAGCGCCTGTAGTCCCAGCTGCTTGGGAGGCTAAAGCAAGAAAGTCACGTAAGCCCAAGAGTTTGAGGTTGCTGTGAGCTGTGATGCCAAGGCACTCTACTAAGGGCAACGTAATGACACCCTGTCTCAAAAAAAAAGAAAAGAAAAAAAAAGAAAGAAAAGAAAGAGTAGTAAAGGTCATATAAATCAAACCTCAGATGGAAATGAGGAATATTATTTTAGGAAACTAGAGAAAAGACCATCCTTGTTATAAAGTAGCTAAGACTTTGGCTAACTGGTGCTCCCTTTCTGTTTTGTGGAAGTTAGTAACATGTTGGTATCAAAAGTTCAGAGCTAGAGAATAATTAGTATAACGAGACCTTGACTACAGTGAGGAAGACAGGATCTAAACAGATGTGTCTTACATACATAATGAAGGAAGTACATCTATAACCCCCTTATTGAAAGAAAATAAGACTTTAAAATGACTCAACTTTATGCAGGAAAAATGTTACTCATTAAAGTGAAATTAGAGAGGCAGTATGTATTTTAAGGAGGTGAGAAAGAGGTAGAAGGGTAGAAAACAATGTTGAGGGGATACTTTCTTCATATGAAACCTTAGTAAGGTTTCCAAATACAGTTGACCCTTGAACTATGTGGGTTTGTGAACTACATGAGTGAACTTATTCATGAGGTTTTTTTTTTTTTTTTCAATAAACATATAAGAAAATTTTTTGGAGATTTGTGAGAATTATAACAAACAAATGAATTACATAGCCAAGGAATATAAAAAAAAATTTTAAGGTATGTCGTGAATATACAAAAGACAGGTAGGTGCCAGTCTACCATTTACTACCATAAAATGTCATAAAATATATACAAATATAGACAGTTAAAATTTACCAAAACTTACAAAAACACAAATATGCCATTCTCAGTCAAGACAAACAGAAGCAACTGCAAAGTCATAACTGCATGAAATTAACTCTAGTACAAACTGTACTACTATAACAATTTCCTAGCTACCTCTTGTTGCTAGTATGGGGAGCAAAAGTGTTGCAAGTATCTACTTAAAATACTACGTCATCCTAATCATCTCAGCATGATCAGTCCATTTCTCCAAGAAAATGAATGTCATAGTAAAAAGTGATTTCTCACAGTTCTCAGGTATTTTTCATTGTTCTTCATGCAATACTGTAAACCTAGAATAACACCAGGGGATACGTGAAGTGCCACTAGTGATGTTGGATATGCTCCCTTCGAATCAGAGGAAAGTTGGCATCACAAGAAAAAGCTGAACTGCTCGACAGGCACAGTAGACAGAGATCTGCTGCTGTGGTTGCCCACAATTTCAGACAGACCACTTACCTGGTAAACAGACAAAGTAAACTACAATGCCAATAAATATGGTACAGTATTATAAGCATATTTTCTCTTCCTTATGATGTTCTTAGTACAATTTTCTCTAGCTTACTTTATTTTGTAAGAATACAGCATATAATACATATAACATTCAAAATATGTGTTCATTGTCTGTATATGTTATCAGTAAAGTGTATGGTCAACAGTTGGCTATTAGTAGTTAAGTTTGGGAGAAATCAAAATTTATATATGAATTTGACTTCATGGAGGATTGGCACACCTAACCCCGGCATTGTTCAAGGGTCACCTATAATAATAATAAGTCAAGAACCCCTCCAAAGTTTGAATAGACAGGTAATTAAAAAAATAAGATTAAATGATAACAGAAATGAACTAGGGATATGGGCAATCCTGATATTTTTTGATTTTGTAAATTATAATTTAATTGTAGCCACCCTACAAACACATATGTCAAAACATTATTAACAGAAATGTTCCCAAAAAGTTGAACGCAATTAAATCTGATCAGAAAGCAAAGGCATTGTGAAACATCCTAGAATTAACTGAATGTTATGTCAAACTTTTCTACAAAATATAGAATAATTTCATAGTATGATTTCTTACCACTATATATGTTTTGGAGTCTGTATTTTTTAATTTTATTTCCTTAAAGTAGAATATGCTCTTCATTAAGTAAGTAATACTACTTAGTCAATATCTCAAAATCAGATTATTCCAACATATCTGAGCAAATATTGAACAAAGACAGATTTTCCACCTTTTAAAGACCGTGTTTTCACCAGTTATGACAGGCTCTTTGATTTGCTCACAACAAAATAGAAAAATCTTGCAATAGGTTTTTGTAACGGGCATAATTTCTAATGCAGCGGCAAAAGGTTTCAAAAAATCTAAACAAGTACAATGTCAAACAAAAAGTTAACATATACCTCTGTGAAGACCTCTGTTTGACTGGCCCTTGAATGTTTTGTGGTTAGATAGGACTTTATTATATAAACTATATATTGAGCCTTAATACCTTCTAATTATGTTAAGTGCTATTTTTGAAAGTTCTTCAACTTATTTGGAATTTTGCTTCCTCAGCTGGCAGCAATTACAGATGCAAGGACCACCAGAAATAATTCTGCAGCCCATTTTGGGATCCACATGCTTGTTATGAACACTTAAGCGAGCATACACGAACATTATACTCTGATAATAAACAAAGCCAGAGGGAAGATTTTTCTTTTCCATTAAAAAAAAAAAATCCTGCTCATAAATGATTCAAAAGAGAAATGATAATTCTACCAACATATGCAAACTTTATCTGAAATCAGAGCCACTCAATGCAGAACTTTGAACTTTGAAAGTAACAGCTCACACAAATTTTTGACTACTTCGGGTCCAGTCAGTACATTCATCTAACAAGGGAATTTCCATATGAGCAACCACAAACATTTCTGGCTTCAGTTGTTAATACCCCATGAAAAACTATTTCCATACTATTTTTAACTTATTTATGGTAATGGTTATCCATTTACCTCTGAAGCATGAAAACTCTTCCTGTGCCCTCTAGAATGTATTTATGTGCCATTTCCCTTCCATGTCCTTGGCAGATGGAAGATTCACGTCTTCTTCCCAAGAACAAAGGTTGAGAAGCATGTTGCTTCCTTTTCAGCTGGCTCCCTTACTGCCTCCCAAATTTTCACACTATTGCATCTGTTTCTCAATAGCTTCTCAACTGTAACTTCTTAGGTAAAAAATGTAATTGTGTAATACCTGAAATCAACTACTGTGGAAGAGTAGACAAAATGCAAAGTAAAATTCATAATTCACCTTGGGTACATATGTAAAAATCAAGAATTTTATTTTTTACTATAAATTAGAAATTCCTGTGGAAAAGTATAGAATTCCATTCAAGATATTTAGGTATAGATCTGAATTAAGACCTCTTGCATACCTCTAACCAAGTATTTTAAGTTAACTCATTCAATATACTTATTAACAATACCATCTATTATTTTAGCTTATAGAAGAAGAAAATAAACTTGGTAAAGACTAAATATCTCATCCAAGTTTACAAAACCAAATAGGTAATAGTTTCAAGTATTAAATTCAGTTCCATCTGAATTCAGAAATCATTTCCCGTTTGTGACTATGCTCTGTCCTTTATGAATTTCAAGTTTAAAGTCCAGTTGGAAGACCCAATTACAAAATAGACTGATTTCAAATACACAGATCCTAAAAGAGAGTTACAACTTAGTGCAAACAATTGCTAAACAACACGTGGTCTTTATTCTTAAGGAATCCTACTTTGTGTTGGAGACATTTTTATTTCCATAATGTGTTTTAGAGCTCTCTTTATTCTGCTACATATGTGGAACATCAGCTCATCACAGAGAATCTTTCATGGCTGAAAGTATATGTCCATTATTTCTTTGGGTGATGTGAAAGAAGAGTAGTGGAAAATTCATATATTTATACACATATAGATCTCTTAATAATGAGATATATAGTTATTTAAAAACTTGCATCTAGGTTACGCTCTCTAAATATATTCCATGTACCTGAGAGCTCTGTACTTTATAATTTGGGCTGAGTTTGAATCTACTAATACAATTTTTGAAAAACTATATTACAGACAATAACATCAAGATATTTCAGGAAGTAGAACTCTAATGTTCAACTCTAGCAATCTACATTTCAATCTTTTTGATATATTAACCATGTGCTAAGGTCCAGACATTTGCATCACAAAATTCATATTCTGAATCCTAAGCCCAAAGTGAGAGTACTAAGATATAATTAAGAATACTACATAATACTTAAACTGGACATAGTGGCTCATGCCTATAATCCTAGCACTCTGGGAGGCTGAGGCGGGTGAAATAATTGAGCTCAGGAGCTTGAGACTAAACTGAACGAGAGAGACTCCATCTCTACTAATAAATAAAAAAACTAGCCAGGCACTCTGTCAAGTACCTATAGTCCCAGCTACTTGGCAGGCTTTGGCAAGAGAATTGCTTGAGCCCAAGAGTTTCAGGTTGTTGTGAGCTATGACACCAAGGCACTTGACCCAGGGTGACAGAGTAAGACCTTGCCTCAAAAAAATAAATTAAATACATAAATAAATAAACAAAAGAATACTATATAATATTTTAATTAATTTTCAATCATCTTACTCCACCAAGAAGTTTAACTTTCCTTTCAATTAGATTTACCCTCTGCTAGAGTTTTTCATTAGTATATCCAGTTTTGGTGGTTCTATTCTTTTTCTATAAGCATTTCATAGAAAAATAGCTTAAAAATAAATTTCATAATTCTATACTAGATTTAAAAATAACTGTCACTTTTGCTTTTTAATATGACAGTATACAAACAACCCATGATGAATTGTATAGTATGTGCTTGCAATTATAATCTTATACAAAATATGAGCATTGAATGTTCATTACACTAGTGATGCTTTATTCAAACACCAGGAAAATATCCCATAAGAAAAATATTTTACAACATAAGCTTTATTCATTTCTGAAGGGAAGAAAAATAGATTACATAAAGATAATGATCAAGCCAGCATGCCTTGAAAATCGGTAAAGTTAATAGATCATAGAGTATGTCAACCAATCACAAATATCTGATATACTTCTCTAAGTGAAGTCTTCATAGTTAAAGATATTTATGTAAAAACAAAGTCATCATTTCTAAAGAATGTCTGCTCTTCATATCACCTATAATAATAATGTTTTGGGTAGGACAAATCATTTGCAGCTGAAATATCCATAATGCCTCAAGAAAGTATTTGTCTATATAAGGGCAGAACAGGCAGAGGTACCATACCTTGGGGTAAAGAGAGGGGGTTAAAACCATTTTTGATTATAGCCTGAGATATACAGAACATAAATTTGAAGTATCTTCAAAAACTAGTAACAAAAAGGGCAAAACATGAAAATGTAAGTATCATCATGATTGCATTTATCCAGTTACTATTACAATAATGTTTTTAAGGAGTATGGTCTAATATACTTCAGGCAAATAAATTACTACACGAAGACAAAGAAATAACACAAAATTGAATTGTCTTGGATAAAGACAGCACAGGATGGAGTGCAGTAGTGGAATTTTCCCTCTCTGGCCCACTTTTCCACATACAGCATCATATAGGAATCTGTCAAACCTTTCTCTACACATAGTTTAAAAATCAAAGCCATATATAATTGTTTTTATCTCAATTATATAGCATGTCCTTTCTACTCATGGAGAGACTTTCAAGACGTTTGAATCTTCGGCAGATAGCAGTTTCATTGTGTATCAAACATTTCTCAGTATCGCCTATATATCATTTCCATTAGTCCATAGTAAACATATTTATACATTTCTGGCATTTCCTAGGGATAGAGTTGGGCCACATCTATGGTGCATATTTTTATCTATAATAAAAAAAAAGTAAAATAAAATAAACTCTTAGAACCTAAAAAAAAAAAAAAAGAATCTTTCCTTAGGTGGCCTTCCCTACTTGTCTAACTAGCATCCTGTTTCTTGTATTTTCTTCCTTCCATATCAGTTGGTATCTTACACAGAGGTCAAGAATCCACTGCCCTCAGAGCAAATGCAGGCTGCCTTCTGTTTTTACAATTAAAGCATCATTGGAACACAGCCATTCATACATTTAGTATTTGTGGCTGCTTTTGTACTAGAATAGCAGCTGGCTACTCAAAAATCCCCATATCTTCTCTTACCCTTATAAATTGTAATAAGAAAATTACCCTTATAAATTGTAATAAGAAAATTACAATTTATAAACAGATTATCTTGACATTAAGATTCTAAACATAAAAATTCTTAAATATTTAATCAAGTTCTATACCTAAATTTTATAGAAAATAACCACAAATCAATGTTGTCATATTTTCTTCTCTAATTTATGCAAATGGGCTAAAAAACAGACCCTAAATGAGCAAATGACTGTATAAAAATTTGATTTAGAGTTCCACAAAGACTAACAATTCTGAAATATTAAACACAAGTGATTTAAGTGAGCTATGTAAATATGAATGTTAAAACATTTCATTTTTAAAGGGTATACTAAAAATGTACCATATATATTCTACCATTCACTGTAATTCTTAACCTTCTCAAGCTAGTAACTATCAGTGTGCTATGAACATTATTTATTTGACTACACTTGAAATTGCATGATAAGAAATTCTCTAGCAAAATATTTGTAGGGGTAATTTTATGCAAGTCTTGCTCTCCTACTGAGTACACACAGAAATATTTTCATCTATCAATGTCAAATGTTCAACTTGCGCCATAATTTAAATACAGGATCACAATTAATATGAAAAGGTTTCTCCTTTCAGGAATAAAGTTCTATATTGCATTTTGAAGAAAGAGAAAATCATTATTTGTAATCTGAGACACTTGGCAATTTAAATGTAAATGCAAATAAAATTTTTTGGATTTTAAGCTATTCTTGGTCAAATAATTGTCCACAAACCATTCTCATGTTTTAAAGAACAGTAAAATATGTGATAAGAGTTTTCCTAGGTTTATATTTACATACTAATATTTTAAACTTCTTTGCATAATTTCACAGGCTACTCAAAATACAGTCTCTAAATTGTAGGTATAGGTCTGTAATCAAATTCTTCTTGAGAATAATGTGTAATTTAAAATTCTACCCTATGTTAACTTCTAATGAGATTTTAAGCACTTTTACATTTTAGAACATTAATGTATTATAATTCACCAGAGAAAAGAGCAATAAATTTTAATGATAGTTCACTTATAATGTGCTTTCTTCATATCCAAATAAAATTTTTAATAAAATTTCAGCAAGGTGATTTAAAGATAAATAATAAATGCCTGAAAAATATCAAGAACAAAATAATAATAGTAAATTTTTGTAACTGGGTAGGTTTGGCAGTTTTATTCTATATTCAGAAGATCACAGCTAGCAAATCATGCTGAGAAAAGGAAAATATATTTTTGTCTTATGACTGACTAGTTAATGTATACAAACCACTGAGAATAATGCCTGGCACAGGGTAAGCATCATGGTCATTACCATCACAATTATTATCATATCTTAGAAATAAAACAGAAACAAACAACTTATCTATAATTTTCTTCTCTAGGAGTGAGGCACCTGAGTATTCATAAGGTAAAAATTTCCACCACTCAGAAAAGATTTATCACATGATATTCAAGGAATAAAAAATTTTCTCTTATAGCTAAAGGATGTAAATCACACTTTTAATCCTAGAATTTTGGGATGATGAGGTGGAAGGATCACTTGAGGCCAGGAATTCAAGACCAGCCTGGGCACTGGGCAATATAGCAAACTTCACCTCTATACCTCCACAAAAAAAAGAAAAGATAAGATAAAATAGCCACGTGTGCTGCTGCATGCCTGTAGTCATAGCTACTCAGGAGGCTGAAGCAAGAGGATAATGTGAGCTCAGGAGTCTGAGGCTATAGTGAGCTATGGTCTTGCTACTGCACTCTAGCCAGGGTGACAAAGAAAGACCCTGTCTTGAAAGAAAAAATTGTTCTCTTATGCAACAAATTTAAGACCAAAGTTATTGGAAATACAGTGCAAAAAAAGCTTACTGGTGAAATCTATGGACTATGAGATCTATTTAAGCCAAAGGTAAGTAGGATAAGTGTTAGGACGTAGATACTTATGAGAGACTATGATGAACAATTACATGCCAAACTATTGGATAACCTAAAAAAAAGATTAAATTTCTAGATAATACAACACGCCATGACTGAATCATGAAGAAATAGAAAGTCTGAGCAGACCAATAACTGATAAGGAATCTGTTATCAGAATCTCCCAAGAAAGAATATCCAAGGACAAGATACCTTCACTAGTGAACTGTGCCAATATCTAAAGAGAAGGCAACATCAAGCCTGGTCAAACTCTTGTTTTCCATTTTGAGACAGAGTATTTCTCTGTCACCTTGGTAAAATGTTGTGGCATCATAGCTCACAGCAACCTGAAACTCTTGAGTTCAAAGGATCCTCTTGCCTCAGCCTCCTGTGTAGCTGGGACTACAGGTGCCTGCCACATGCTTGGCTATACCTTTAAATTCATTTTATGAGACCATTACCATGATATTAACACCAGATAAGGACACCAAAGGCAAAGAAAATTAAAAGCCAATATCCCTGATGAATACAAATCTAAAAATCCTCATATATACTAGCAAAACAAATTCAATGGGATAACATCAGCATAATCAAGTAGAATTCATCCCTAGAAAGTGAAGACAGTTCAAAATACGCAAATCAATCAATAACATGAAATAAAAAGATATCCTCTCTGAATACTATAAAAATCTCTATGCTCATAAACTTGAAAACATGGGAGAAATCAACAAATTCCTAAAAATACACAGCCTCCCTAGGCTCAATCAGGAAGAAACAGAATTCCTGAACAGACCAATAAGTGCTGAAATTAAAGCAACAATAAAAAAATCTTCCAACAAAAAAAAAAATCCCAGATCATATGATTTCAAACCTGAATTTTACTAGACCTATAAAGAAGAGTTGGTACCTATCCTACAGAAATTACTCCACAACATCAAGAGGGAAGGAATCTTTTCTAGCCCAGTTTATAAAGTCAATATTACCTTGATACCAAAGTGAGGAAAGAACTTGACAAAAAAAAAAAAAAAAAAAAAACAGACAGTATCAGTTATAAACATGGATGCAAAAAATTCTCAAAATCCTAGCAAACTGAATTCAGCTGCACATCAAAAAAACAATTCACCTCACAATCAAATGGGCTTAAACTCAGGGATGCAAAGATGGTTCAACATATACAAAAAACTGTAAACATAATTTAGTATCTATATAGAAGTAAAAACAAAGACCATATGATTCTGTCAAAACACACAGAGAAAGCATTTGACAAAATTCAGTACCCTATTATGATAAGAACACTTAACAAAATAGGCATAAATGGGACTTACCGCAAAATTACAAAAGCCACATATGACAAACCCATTGAAGGGGGAAAAACTAAAAGCATTCCTGCCTATAACTAGAACCATATAAGGTTGCCCACTATCACCACTTCTACTCAACATAGTACCAAAAGTCCTAGCCACAGCAATCAGACAAGAGAAGAAAATCAAGAGTATCCAAATGGAAATTATATCATATCTAGAAAACACCAAAGATTCTGACAAAAAGCTCCTGGAATTGAGAATTTCAGCAAAGTCTTATAAAATTAACAAACACATATCAGTAGCATTCATTTATTCCAACAACAGTCCAGCTGAGAACCAGGTCAAAGACTCATTACTCTTTACAACAGTAACAAAGAAAATAAAATACCAAGGAATATATTTAACTAAGGAGATAAAAGACCTCTACAGAGAGAACTATGAAACAATGAAGAAGGAAACAGCAGAGGATATAAACAGAAGGTAAAACCATATCATGCTCATAGATCAGCAGAATTGACATTGTTATGATGTCTATAGTACTGAAAGTGAGCCACAGGTTTGATGAAATCCCCATTAAAATACCAACGTCAGTTATCATAGATCTAGAAAAAATAATTTATGGTTAGTATGAAACTAGAAAAGACTCCATAGAACCAAACCAAACTTAAGAGAAAAGACCAAATTTGGAGGCATCATCTCACTAGACTTCAAGCTATATCACAAGGCCACAGTAACCAAAACAGCATGGAACTGGCACAAGAACAAAGACATAAACTAATGGATCAGAGCAGAGGACTCAGGTATAAAACTATCCTCATATTGCTATCTGATATTTCCCAAAGCAGACAAAAAAAATACACAGTGTGGCAGCAGGGGTGGGGGGGTGGCAGAGGGAATCCCTATTCAATAAATGGTTCTGAGAAAACCAGACAACCAAATGCAAAAGACGGAAAGAGGATCCCCACGTCTTGTCACTCACAAAAATTAATTCACCATGAATAACAAACCTGAACCTAAGGCACAAAACTATAAGAATTCCAGAAGAAAACATTGTTAAAAAACTCTTATAGTCATTGGGCTAGGCAATGAATTTATGAAAAGGACCCAAAAGCAATAATAGCAACAATAAAAATAAAGTGAACATAATTAAATTAAAAACCTTATACATTGGGTGGCACCTGTGGCTTAAAGCAGTGGAGCACTGGCCCCATATACTGGAGGTGGTAGGTTCAAACCTGGCCCTGGTTTGAACTGAAAAACAAAAACAAAAATAAAAACTGAAAAACAAACAAACAAACCTAATACACAGCCAAGAAACAATCATTAGAGTAAAAAGATAATCCACAAAATGAGAGAAAATATTTCTGTGCTAGGCATCCAATAAAGGGCTGATAACCAGAATTTAGTAAGAATTCAAGCAAATCAGCAAAAAATAACAATTCCATTAAAAAGTGGTCAAAAGACAGGAATAGAAACTTTTCAAATAGCCAACCAATACATGAAAAACAGCTCAAGATCTCTAATCATCACAGAAATGCAAATCAGAACAATGAGGTATCAACCAGAGTGACGATGGTTTTCAAAAAGTCCCAAGCAACAAATGCTGGCATGGATACGGATAGATGGAACACTAGACTATCTAATGTGGGACTGTGAAATAGTATAACTGCTATAATGAGTGATATAGAGATACCTCAAAGAATTAAAAGTAGACAGAACATTCTATCTAGCAATCCCACTACTAGGTATTTATCCAAAGGGGGGGTGGGGTGGGAAACATCATATAAAAAATAAAACTGCACTTAAATGTTTATCATAGCACAATTCACAATTGCAAAGATGTGGAAACAGTGCAGGTGTCCATCAATACGTGAGTGGATTAATAAAATGTCATATATGTATGCCACAAAGTACTATTCAGCTGTAGAAAATGGTGCACTCACGTGGATGGAGCTGTAGACCATCTTCCAAGTGAGGTAACACAGAATGAAAAACAAATGACACGTGTACTCGCTATTAAATTAGAACCAATCAATCAACACTTACGTGTACATATGTGAATAATACCAAAAACTGAGTAGGTTGGAAGGGGGAGGAACAGATGAGTAAATTAACACCTGATAGGTACAATGTATACTGCACTTACAAATTTGACTCAAATGGTAGCAAAACAATTTATGTAACCAAATGTCTGTACCCATGTAATATTCTGAAATTTTTAAAAAACTGATGGAAAAATCTAAATTTCATAGCTGTAACTATAGAATTTGGGTTAAAGGTATGTTCAGAAATCTCAGTGGCATCAATCACTCTATTACTTGAGAAAATCCTACAAGAGCAACAAAAATATACATTAAACACGGCCATAAGGTTTCAGTAAAACAGGCAATGTGGTTGAGATTGAAAACAAAATATGGAAATCAATAAATTGACATGCCACATTAACAGAATAAAGGACAGAAATCATATGATCATCTCAGTAAATGCATAAAAAGCATTTGATCAAAGTCAACATCTTTTCAGGATAAAAACTCTCGAGAAATTAGGCATAGGGGGGTGGAGACAAGATGGCTGACTAAAGCCAGCTTTCCACAGAGGCTTCCATCCAGAAGGAGAGTTAAAGGACAAAAATTTAGCAAGTAACCTGGTGGATTTGAGCTGCACCAAGAGAGAAGGTTGAAGAACGCACGTCAACCCCGCTAAAGCGAGCTGTGACTACAAGGATACAAACAAAAGGTAGAAAATCCATCACCAAGCAGACGAGAGTCCCTCCCCCATGAGAATGGCTCGAAGTGCCCCACAAACAATCGGGCAGAGTTCAAAGGTTCTCCCACTACACTCCATGGGAGAGACCCTCTAAAAACTGGACCAACCTCTCCTACTAGAGTGCCATCACATTCTCCTTCCAGGCATAAAACTGTATAAAGCTGTATATATTCTCTACCTGAAACTATGAGCTCCCAGCACTCCCCTCCACTCTCACTCTGAGGTCTGGAGACCTGTCCCCCAGGAGTTCAGATTCTTGGGTGATTTCTTGAGGGGTGTGGACAATGCCTAGACTGCAGCTGGTCAGCGCTGACTCTGGGGTACGGGAACGAGGAGAGGATGGTCGGCTGAGAGGGAACCACACTGGAGCGGTGGCTCCCTGAGGTACAGTGCGGCAGCCATCTTTTGGTGACAATACGGCCAGACATAAAACTGTGTAAAACTGTATATATTCTCTACCTGCAACCCTGAGCTCTCAGCATTGGCCTCCAGACCTCAGAATGAGAGTGGAGGCCGAGGTCTGGAGGCGTGTCCCCCAGGAATCCAGACTCCGGGGTGATTTCTCACCCAAGGGGTGTGGGTGTAAACAATGTCAGGGCTGCAGCCAGTCAGTGCAGACTCTGGGGTGCGGGAGCGAGGAGAGGATGGTCGGCTGAGAGGGAACCACACCAGAGCAGCAGCTTCCCGAAGAATAAAACAGCAGCCCTGTTTTAGCAGTAATGCGGCTCACCCCCGTATATTCTGAAGCCACACCCCCTCTCTCCCTGGGCAACCAGAGACCTTGAGTAAAGAATTTGCCTGAGGCACCACCGGCTTGCAAACTGGGAAAACTCCCAGGGCAGGGCTGACCCAGAGGACCACTTTACTGAGCCTAAGACACACCTGGCCCTCACAGGATCATCAGCCTATAGTCAAAAGAAAGCAGCAGGACAGAACTGACAGCTAACCAAATACAAACCTGTGGGAGCAAAGACAAGCTGATTTGGAAATCAAATCAGCTTCTCTTCTGCATGGGAAACACAAAGTTGTTCTGTTCTGTTCTGCCAGTAGCATTAATCAGGGGTGGGACTGAACCTGAGTGAACACCCCCCAACCTTCATCAAGTACCCGAGGCTGTCAGGCCTCACCTCCTCCTGCTAGGGAGAGGCAGAGCACAGTGGCCTGGCAGACTTCCTTGTGATACAGGCAGGTACAAAGTTCAGGAGTATCAGTTCACTACAGGCAACTGAGTCAGCCAACTGCATAGCTATCAGTGACTGGGTGTGACAGTGGTGCATAGTGGGGAAGGAGGCACCAACCTTCCCGGACTGATGTATTGGCTGGTTGGCTCCTCCTGACTCCACGCAGCACTGGAGCAAGCCACATCAGAGTAGTCACCAGACCCCTGTGATGCAGCTCCCAGAGACCGCTTAAACTCTCTCACCCAAGACAGGTGCAGAATGAGACAATTAATTTAGAAATTTTGGACTGAGCCAATCACCTGAGGACAAATGAAGTGGTGCACTGGGTGTGCGGTTGTAGAAAGGTTTGATTTTCCTTTTCTAATTGTTGCCTGTGGTGGGTGGGATGACATAATTGATAATATTTCTCCACAGCTGAGACTTCAATCCAGAGTATATGTTTCACTAGGGTCAAACAGAAAACCAGCTGAAAACAAGACAGAACCACTTAGCCCCACCACACTAGACAGGGCCCCAGTTTCTCAGGCCACAGCACTGTACGTGCCCTCAACAAAGCAACAGAGGAAAAATCAAAGGGAGTAAAACAACCATGGGGCAGAATCAGGAAAAAAAACTCTGGTAACATAAATAACCAGAATAGATCAAACCCTCCCCTCCCCAAGGAAAGATATGGCAGATGTAATTGAAGACCCCATTCATAAACAACTGGCTGAGATGTCAGAAATCAAATTCAGAATTTGGATTGCAAACAAAATTAATAAAGTGGAGGAAAATTTGAATTAAAACTTCAAGCAGCAATTCAAAAGATGGAATTAGGAATTCGAGGAGAAATTCAAAAGTTGTCTCAAGAATTCAACGAATTTAAAGACAAAACCACCAAAGACTTAGATACACCGAAGCAAGAATTTGCAGCCCTTAAAGATCTGAAAAATACAGTAGAATCCTTAAGTAACAGAGTGGAGCAAGCAGAAGAAAGGATTTCTGACATTGAAGACAAAGCCTTTGAATGCTCCCAAACTCTCAAAGAAGAAGAGAAATGTAGAGAAAAATGGATCATTCTCTCAGAGAGCTCTGGGATAATTCCAAGAAGGCTAATATCCACTTCATTGGAACCCCTGAAATTGATGAAGTGGCTTTGCAAGGCACAGAGGCTGTTCTCCATGAAATTATGAAAGAGAATTTTTCAGACATGCCTAGAGATTCTGAAATTCAGATAGTAGAAAGTTTTAGAACCCCAACATGACTCAATCCCAATAAGACATCCCCCAGGCATATCATAATTAACTTCACTAAAGTTAATATGAAGGAGAAAAATCTCAAAGCTGCCAGTTGAAAGAAAGCCATTACTTAAAAAGGGAAGAATATTAGAATGACTGCAGATATCTCTGCTGAAACTTTTCAAGCCAGAACAGGGTGGTCATCGACTTTTAATCTCCTAAAACAAATAACTTTCAACCCCAGATCCTGTATGCAGCTAAACTGAGTTTCATTTATGATGGAGAAATTAAAGACTTTAACGACATTCAGATGTTGAAGAAATTTGCCATAACCAAACCAGCTCTTCAGAACATTCTCAGACCTATCCTCCATAATGACCAACACAATCCTCCACCACAAAAGTAAACTCACTCAGAAACTTTTGATCAAACTCCAACTTCCACACTGGCGAAAGGATTAAAAATGTCCACAGGATTTTTGAAAAATTCGAGATCCAAAATTTTACCAGACTTACCAATATTCTCCATTAATGTGAACAGCTTAAACTGTCCTCTAAAGAGGCATAGGTTAGCCGACTGGATACAAAAAGTCAGGCCAGATATTTGTTGCATACAAGAATCACACATTAACTTAAAAAACAAATATAGACTCTGGGTGAAAGGATGGTCATCCATATTTCAGGCAAATGGTAATAAGAAAAAAGAAGGTGTTGCAATTTTATTTGCAAATACAATAGGCTTTAAACCAACAAAAGTAAGGAAAGATAAGAATGGCCACTTCATATTTGTTAAGGGTAAGACTCAATATGATGAAATTTCAATGATTAATATCTATGCACCCAACCAGAATGCACCTCAATTTATAAGAGAAACTCTAACAGACATGAGCAACTTGATTTCCTCCAGCTCCCATAATAGTTGGAGATTTCAACATTCCCTTGGCAGTGTTGGATCGATCCTCCAATAAGAAGCTGAGCAAAGAAATCTTAGATGTAAACCTAACTATCCAACATTTGGATTTAGCAAACATCTACAGAATATTTCATCCCATAAAAATTGAATATACCTACTTCTCATCAGCCCACGGAACACACTCCAAAATCAACCACATCTTAGGTCACAAGTCTAACCTCAGTAAATTTAAAGAAATAGAAATTATTCCTTGCATCTTCTCAGACCACCATGGAATAAAAGTTGAGCTCAGTAACAACAGGAATCTGTAAACTCATACAAAAATATGGAAGTTAAATAACCTTATGCTGAATAATAGCTGGGTCAGAGAAGAGATCAAGAAGGAAATTGCCAAATTCCTGGAAAAAAATGACAATGAAGACACGAATTATCAGAACCTCTGGGATACTGCAAAGATAGTCCTAAGAGGAAAATTTACAGCACTGCAAGCCTTCCTCGAGAGAACAGAAAGAGAGGAAGCTAACAACTTAATGGGAAATCTCAAGCAACTGGAAAAGGAAGAACATTCCAACCCCCAACCCAGTATCAGAAAAGAAATAACCAAAATTAGAGCAAAATTAAATGAAATTGAAAACAAAAGAATTATACAACAGATCAATAAATCAAAAAGTTGGTTTTTTGAAAAGGTCAACAAAATAGATAAAATTTTGACCAAACTAATCAGGAAAAAAAGAGTAAAATCTCTAATCTCATCAATCAGAAACAACAAAGATAAAATAACAAACAGACCCCTCAGAAATTCAAAAAATCCTCAATGAATATTACAAGAAGTTTATTCTCAGAAATATAAAAATCTTAAGGAAATTGGCCGATACTTGGAAGCACGTCACCTTCCAAGACTTAGCCAGAATCAAGTGGAAATGTTTAACAGGCCCATATCAAGTTCGGAAATAGCATCAACCATACAAAACCTCCCTAAAAAGAAAAGCCCAGG
>CAUYPK010123591.1:0-18557 GCA_963574355.1 Loris lydekkerianus | reverse complement strand
GCACAATCTTACAAGGATCCATGTGCAACTAGTAAATGTGGAATGTAAATGTCTTAACACAATAACTAAGAAAATGCCAGGAAGGCTATGTTAACCAGTGTGATGAAAATGTGTCAAACGATCTATAAAACCAGTGTATGGTGCCCCATGATCGCATTAATGTACACAGCTATGATTTAGTAATAAAATAAAATATAAATTAAAAAAAAATAGTGGATAAACACGACTATTTAGAGTGAATAAACACGACTATTTAGAGGCAGAGTGGAGCAGTTCTAGATCCCAGGAACTTAGGGATGGAATCCATGAGGGTATGATGATGAAGAATAGGAAAGAAATTTTTCTCAACAAAGAACTGTTGGGGGTGACAATAATTTTAAAACTGTGCTAGATGGCAGCACTTGTGACAGGACTCACTGAGAGATAAATATGGGCTGCTTAGACAAAATTTTCCCCCACGTATGTGTAATAAATGCAGAATTCAAATATTAACTTCTTGTAGAAGTTTTCTTTTTTTCTCCCCTCCCCCCAATGTGAGTTTAATTTCACTGGACATAAGGGGGCCACTTAGGTAAGACAATGGCCCCTTCACTCTTACTATACTTTCTTGCTGCTGTCATCTGCAAGGTAACATTGGTCTGAAAGAGCCCCTGTGGAGTTAGGGATTGGTTTTCTCTTTCTCTCCTGCATCCTTGCATTTAATCTTAATGTCACCATTTCAATATTGAGAACCACTTTTTTTGCATTTGGCAATAGATAGTAAATGATACACAATGGAAAGTAAAATCCACAAGGCACTTTCAGTCTTGAATTCAGAGTGGGTTTTAGAGTTGCTTTCACTGATGTGCTGTTTACTTCAGGCACTTCTACTAGCAAAATAGAAATTTTCCTCCACTGTGACTGGAGTATTCTGGGAAAAGGTCATTGGTATTTGGAGAGGCAGCCTAGTGAAGGAGACTGCAGGACTCTCCCTCGTCTTGTGAGAAACAGCCTATTCTTGGTAAATGTAATATAGTACTTACAAAAGTAAGTATAGTACACGGTTTTTACTCACTATTACTTTTAATTCAAATATGGTTGTTCCCCCCCCCCCCCAGAAAGTCCCATGTGACTCCCAGGTCTATTCTTTTTCAGAATCGATTAAGTTTATCACTTCTATAGCTCCATATAAATAGAATAAACAATTATCATTGTCTTGTGTCAAGCTTTCTTCATTCAGCATAAATGGTTTGAAATCCAATTTTTTTGGGGGGGCTATGGTATCAATAGTTTATTCTTTTGGATTATGAAATGTTACTTGATAGTATGATTGTATTGCCTTTTATTTATTCCTGAGGACATTCAATTGTTTCTTGTTTCAGGTAGTAAAATAAATAAATTAATACATAAATAAAGTAAAATAAATCAGGATGCTTATAAGTATTTCTGTATAAGATGTTTTATGGTCTTTTTTGAAAGACCTCTAGGGGAAATATCTAAGTGTGAATTTCCAGAGTCTCAAAAGAGATCAATATTTAACTTTATAAAGCTGTAAATAATTGCTGTTGCTCTGTAAATAACTTACAAAGTGGTCGTAGGATCTTATACTCCTTCTGAAAAAGGATCAGAGTTTCAATTGTGTCTTTTGCAACATTTGTTATTACGGTTTCCTTTACAAGTATTTTCAACCATTCTAGTGAATATGAAGTAGTATCCCTTTGTGATTTTAATGTGCATTTTCCTGCTGAACAATAGTGTCAGTGTAGACCATTTTGTACTTAATTGTCATTTATACATATACATACATTTTGGAATCATAAATTCAAATATTTTATCAATTTTTAAGTGGGTGGAATAATTTTTACATGCTGAGTAGAGATGCTTTTAAGGAAATATATTGAAAATATATACTCTGAGTCTTTGATTAATCTTTATATACATATTTATATTTGTGTATACAATATTACCCACACTTATATATATACACACAAATATATTTGAGAAATGGTAGTTCTTATTTTAAAAAAGACCATTTTAGAAATATTTTCCTTCATGTTTTATTTTTGCCATTTCTTAACTTCAAATGTTGCAAAGGTTTTTCTCTGTTTTTTTTTTTTTTTTTGGTTGTTTCTTTTGAAAAATATTATACCTGTGGTTTTGGTTTATTTCTATAATCCATTTTTAGTTTTTTTAATATATATTCCTATAGAGCAGTTGGGAATCTATCATTTTGTGGTGGATATTTAATTTTACTGACATTATTGCAGAGACCTTATCTTTTCTTCAATTGACTTACTTTGACACTATTTTTCATAAAGTAATTTCGATACTTTTATCATAAAAATAGTCTGCGGTCTATTCCCAGATTCTTTCTTTTATCATTTATCTCATTTATATTAAAAAATTGAAATGAGGCTAAATGAGTCCCTCAAATTTGTTCATATCTGTCAAAATTATTTGGCTACTTGAGTTCTTTGAATTTTCAAATAAATATTAGATTAGCTTGTCAATTTCTACCAAATTTCCTGCTGTAGTTAGATTGGGGTTACATTTAATGTACATATCAATGTGGAAGAAATGTGACTTTAAAAAATGGTCTTCTGTTACATTAGCATTATTTTTTCCCCATTATTTAGTCATTTAATTTCACTCTTAAGATTTTTTATAATTCACAGTATACAAATTTTGTAGTATTTTGTTCTATTTACCTATTAGTAACTCATGCTGCTACTAAGTAAAGTGCACATGCCTGCAGTGAACAGAGGGCCTGGTGTGAAAGTGACTTATCACGGAGTGTGTTCACCTGTGTATCTAGCACTCTAGAAGATGCTAGAAGGCATTCTAGCATCGTACAAGCCACTCTAGAAGGCCACTCACTGCATTATACAAGTTTTACTACAGAGAGTTTTGCTTTATCTAAATTGTAAACAGCTGTATACCATAATTTTTGGTCACTTTTGTCAGGGACCAGCCTCCAACTCTGCTGCGGGTCCCCTCCCAGTGGCTGGTGGAGATGAGAGGATGGGGGAAGAGCCGGGTTGAGGTGAGGTAGCTGACCACCTTCAAAATCCCAGGACCAGAGGACAGCCCCTTGTTCCAGGCTAGCTCTGTTTTTATTGCATACACCATTGTTTTAATCATAAATCTCATAAAGGAAAGGCAAGCAATTACAGTTATGGTTCTTGCTGCTCTTGAATATCAACGAAACTATTTCATTAACTAAGGATGTTAATTGGATAGATTTATTTTTACTTTTATTGTTCTAAGTGTTTATGATCTTAACACAGACAGAACATGGGACAGTGAACACAGTCCAGAAGCAGGATGTGAGCGCCGACCCCAATTAGGCCATGTGCACAAATCAGAGAAGTGACAACACTCTAGAAGCCTTGTGCTCAGACAGATGAATGCTTCTGGTCACGCCAAGGTGACAGAAGAAAAAAGGTATTTTTTTCTCTATCTGGTCCAGTGGACACTGGCTGTATTTATTAAGATTTAAACATTCTTCATTCCCTAACTTCCCCAAAGCACTTACTCTCCCTGAGAGGGCAGCCCCATCCCCTTGCCTGCTCAGTGACCTCTGCAGCCAGCACACTGGGGGAAGGGTGCAGCTTCAGCAAGACAGTTTGAGTTTCTTAAAGGGTCCGCAGAGGGCCCTTTAAATAGAAAAAAAAAAAAAAAAAACCTACAATAATAGCAGTAAAATTAAATATCCACCTCAAAATGACAGATCTCTTTTGCACTGGGCTTAGAGTCTCTCTGATCCATTTCTCTCCTGACTCTGTTCCCTTTTGCCCATCATCTGTAATCATTTTTTAATTCAATTCCTAATCTACTTATAACTAATAATTGACTGTTGGTCTTAAGCTTATTAAATCATTATTACTAACATTGCAAGCACATCAAGATATGACTCTGCCCTTAAGTACTCTCACATGTGCCTGCATACTTTTGAATACAAGACATATTTAAATTATGTGTTTGTATCATGCACCAGGATTGGGTGATAGAGCTATTCAATATTTTGGCTATTTTTCTTATTAGGGCATTTCTTATGTAATTTAATTTGTCATAAGTATAATTAATGCACGTGACATAAATTTTAGAAACTTACTAAAATGTCTTTGGATACCAGTGAAAAGTAGATATAAACCACCAATTATATATGATGCCATTTATGAGTATAAGAAATAATGACACAAAAACCATATTTTTATGTAGAAAAGTATTTAATAGCTTTAAAGATATATTAATAATTTAAAAATACTGGGTGGCACCTGTGGCTCTAAGGAGTAGGGTGCTGGCCCCATGTGCCAGAGGTGGCGGGTTCAAACCCAGCCCTGGCCAAAAACTGCAAAAAAAAAAAAATAATAATGATAATAATAATAATAATTTTAAAATACCCACAAAACTGGCATTAGCAGTAGCATCTGTGTCAGTGTGTAGTATCAGTCAAGCAAATCCCCAGTGTTGCAGCAGCAAGAGCAGCAGCTGCAGCCCTGAACTGTCTGCATAACTAACCTCAGTGTCTCTGCAGCTCCCACCCATCCAATTCTGACCCCAGTGTCAGCCACGTCACCGAGCCACAGCAGCAGCCCGATGGACAGCAGTGCAGCCACTACCCAAGAACAAGGGCTCCAGGATTTTCTCTGTGGCAGCCTTGGGCAGCCCCACTGGAGTGTCAATGGGGGCCCCTGAAAATATTCAGAGAAGTGGGATGAAATGAATATCCTGCAACATAGCATCAGCAAGGCCGTGTTTAGGAAAATAAAGGAACCTAACTCTCCTCACCATAGTGTGATAGGAGATAATGAAGATGCACTGAATTACACAGAAGCCGTGGAAGCTGTAACTCCAGATTTCTTAACTGAGAAATTAGCTACTGATGAAAGCTGAAGCCCAAGTTGTTGAGGAATAAAAAAGGCAGTGAGAAGAAGGATAGTCACATTGGGTCTAAGGAGTGAGAACAAGAGCCTCAGTTTGAACGGAAAAGGAAACTTCCCAAACATGAAAGAAGGAATAGTAAACTGGCTGGACAACAAAATTCAAAAGACGTGTGTAATGAGGAGGAAGGTGAAGATAAAGCAATGTTAGAGGACACAGTGCATCAAATCAGGGATCTATGATGCGATCCACGGAAGGGATTTGTGCGGCACCCCAATTATTATCACAAGCAGGTGTAATCCCACTAATCCCCTTACAAGGGTACACGTGAAACTTAGTAAATGTGGAACGTAAATGTCTTAGCATAATAACTAAGAAAATGCCAGGAAGGCTGTGTTAACCAGTGTGATGAAAATGTGTCGAACTGTCTATGAAGCTAGTGTATGATGCCCCATTATCATATCAATGTACACAGCTATGATGTAAATAAATAAATAAATAAATATAATTTAAAAAAAAAAAAAAAACAATTATTATCACAAGCAGACCCTGGTACTATGCTCTGCCATTCCTTATGCTCTGTACTTCATAACATAAACATGGAAATGTGCACCAGGCACATGCATTGCCAAAAATTAAATGGTAACTTTAGAGACTGCTCAGGGTGCAAATGCCTGAGTGACACGTACGTTCTCCTGCTTATTTCACAAATGTATGCATGATGTCCAAAATCTTCTTGTTCTTATAAGAACACTAGCTAATCTGCAGAATTTTTATATAACCTTTTATTCTTTAGAGCATAAACAATAACTTTTCAGGAGAGAGGAGGGCTAGTTATTTTTAATTCAAGACGAAGAGAAGAAAGTATCTCTTGAAACATTTTTTCCTGTTTTCTAATGGAAATGCAATTTGAATAACAGGTTATATAGGCTGATAAATATTAGCCAAAAAGGGATTGTAACACTTTATCCGATTTAATTTATTGATTTTAAATGAAGGGGATTATATTCTAGTAATACCTTATTTTACTGACCTTCCCTTTATTATGCTTCACAGATGTTGCATTGTTTCACAAACTGAAGGTTTATGGCAACCTTGCATGTAGCAAGCCTTTCAATACCAATTTTCTAATAACGTGCTGACTTCATGTCACTGGAATGCATTTGGCAATTTTCTCAACGTTTCAAACATTTTTATTATAATTATATCTGTTTCAGTGATGTATGATCAGTGGGATTTTTAAGGTTACTATAGTATTGTTTGAGGATGCCATGAAAAACGTGAAACAACAGACTTGGTGAAGGTCAAGTGTGTTCTCACTGCTCCAACTACTGGCAATTCCCCATCCCCCTCCCTCTTCTGGGGCCTCCCCACTGTACAACGCACAACTATACTGTCATTAGGACAATTAATAACCTTACAATGGCGTCTAAGTATTAACGTGAAAAGAAGAGTCACGTGTTTCTCACTTTTAAATCAAAATCTGGAAATGATTCAGCTTAGTGAGGAAGTTAAGGTGACAGCTGAAATAGCTCAAAAGCTAGTTTTATTTGCCATAGCCAAGCAATTACCCAAATTGCAAATGCAAAGAAAACTCTTGAATTAAATTACTAGTGCCACTCTAGTGAATCCATGTAGGGATAAGGAGAGAAAAAAGCTTTATTGTTGATCTGGAGAAAGTTTTAGTGATCAGGATAGAAGATCTAATTAGCTGTAACACTTCTCTGAGCCAAAGCCTAATCCAGAACAAGGCACGAACTCGCTTAAATTCTATGGAAGCTGAGAGACATGAGGAAGCCACAGAGGAAAAGTGTGAAGCTAACAGAGTCTGGTTTATGAAGTTTAAGGAGAAGCTGTATTTATAGCATAGAAGTGCAAGATGAAGTACCAAGTATTGATGTACAAACTGTATCAAGTTATTCAAAAGATCTCACTAACATCCTTGAAGAAGCTGACTACATGAAACAACAGATATTCAGTGTCTAGGAAATGGATTTCATTAGAAACAATGGCATCTGGGGCTTTCATGGCTTGAGAAGAGAAGTCAGTCCTGGTTTCAGAGACTCAAAGGACAGACTAACTCCCTGACAACATTCTAGAGAGAAACAAAGGAAGGATTTTGATATTCATCCCTGATCCTCAGAGCCATCTCAACACAAAAGGAAGCATGAGACTTATAAAATTATAAAGGAGGTACATGATGGTCATTTCCATACAATCCAATCATTTTGGAAAGTGTAATGTAATCTAGATTATATATCTTGAAAATATACCAGATTAATTAAGATGGTCAAATCCAAACTCTGTTACTGTGGATATTATTTTTCTGAGATTGCCATAATAAAATACCAGAACTTGGGTGGCTTAAAAGGAAGAGACATTTATCATCTATTAGTGCTGGAGTTTAGAAGTGTGAGGTCAAGATCTTGGGGTCTTCCTGAGGAATGTGGGGGAAAGCCTGGTCTGTGCCTCTATTTCAGCTTCCTGAGCCTTTTTGGCAATCTTGGTGCACCTTATCCTGCAGATGCATCACCATGATCTCTGCCTTCAGCTTCACATGCACACATCACACTCTCCCTGTGTGCGTGCTTATTCTAAATATTCCATTTTAATGATACCATCATATTGGATTGGGGCCAATCCTAATCACCTGATCTTAAATTGATCATCTGCAAATACCTTATTTCTAAAACACATCACATTAACAGGTACTAAGGGTTAGGACTTCAATTGATGTTGAGGACAGGCAATTCAAAGCGTAATACCATGGCAGGCAGAGGGGTAAGATGGCAAGTTCCTCCATGTTAGTGCTTGGAACTGCCAACAGGAGCACTCATCAAACTGAAAATTTAGTTAGATTGTGTAGAAAAAGGAATTTCGCAGATGTAGTTAAGGCTAATAATTGTTTTTGAATTCTATAAGGGAGGTTATCTCAGATTTTCTAATATAATCACATTAGCCCTTTAAAAGAGAAGAAATTTCTCTTCTTCAGACAAGAGAAAGCCGTAGAGGTTATGAGAGTCTACCTGGTTTGAAGCCTGAGACAGAATTTGGATGTAAAGATTTAATGTTATAACCAAATTGCCCAAACTAGTATGTAACAGTAAATCCTATAAACAAAATCTGAAATGCTTTTTTTCTACAAATTGGTAAGTCAATTTTGAAATTTAAAAGGGGATAACAATTTTTAAAAACTGGAAATACTAGTTGAATAATGGCATTTCATAATAATGGTTACAATGTCCCTCAAATATTTTCCATTCAACAACACATTACTCCTTGTGATCACAGATTATCATTAACTAATTTCTTAACTGTGTGATATCAGCTGACAGAGTACTGAGTTGTAATAGTATCTTAATTTTCTTGGTCTTCATTACTAATTCTGCCAGACAAGACCACTCAGAATTATTTCCATTTCCTTGAGAATCTATTGTTCAAAAGAATCTTGGTACAAATTCCCAATGTAAAAATCAGAGTTTTCAGGTTCAAGAGGAAAATCCATTAGATAAATAGATATAGATAAATAGTTTTATTGAAGATTATTCTGTATTCAGGAATGAGAAGAGCTCTCATGGCCAGAGTCACGTGGAGTGCTCAGCTGTAGAGACCTGCTGTCCCCATAGCTCATACTGTGGACACCACTAATATTACCAAAATCCTTGCCACTTCTGCTTCTAGAAGGTGATGCCACCATTTTCAAGTTTATATAAAAATCTGTATACAATAAAAGGCAGCTATTTAAGTATAGACCTATATTTCTTCAGTCTTTAAAATAGAGATAAGAAGACATTCTTATCTTGCACCAGTTTTAACATGAACATTTTTAGTATTTCCTTGTTAAAGATGATATTGTTTGGGGAACTGAACTTCACCCCTAGGTTTCACAGTAGTATTTGCTTATATGTAGAGGCTGAATGGTATTGAATGACTTTTCTGCTTCTACAGTGATAATATTTCCTTTTTTCCCATGTGATCTATTTGTAAAGTAGTATTCTTTTGATGTGCAGTTATGTTCATAACTGACAGAATGTATTAGTTTTCTCTCTTATTTTTATTGTTATTTGTTCCTAAGATTTTCTTACTGTCTTAATAAACGATAATTTCAAACAGGGGTTTTAATGTAAATGACTTTTTTTTTTCATTTCTATATATTTTTGGGGTGCATTTAAACATTTATTCATGCTTTTTTGTAGTCCTATGTTTTGTCATTTTATCTCTGTATTTTGACTATCACTACAGACTTTTTTCAAATTGTTCAACCTTCTCAAATACCTCAAAGGCTAAGTGTCCTGTTTTTTAATCTACCGATCCACTCTCTCATGTGGTTGATTTCTTTAGTTTGGTTTATATTGTTTATCCTTAGGAAACTTACCTTTTTAAATTATTACTTCTATTTCAAAATATGGAAGGGTTACACTTTTCTGGTTACATTTTGCAATGCTTAAGTCAGGGCTGTTGGTGTGCCCACCACCAAGGTAGTGTTCCTTGCACCAACAGACAGGGTTCACCCCTCTTCACCTTCTCCCACTTCTTGATTTCCAATGACATTTCCTTTACTCTGTGCCCATGTGTACCTATCAATTAATTATAAATGATTAAAGAGGACATGTAGTATTTGCTTTCCATTCTTAAGATACTTCATTTAGGATAATGGTCTCCCATTCCAATCAAATTGCTGAAAAAGATGTCACTTCATTCCATTTTATGGCTGAAGAGTGCTCCATGGTAAATACTTACCACATTTTTATAATCCACTCATTAATTGATGGTCATTTTATTTGATAGATATTGAGTTCTTAAAATGTTACTGTTTATTGAGTCAATTTTGGAAAGTTGCATTTTAAAAAAATTTGTCTAAGTTGCTCAAAGAATTATTATTTTTCATAACATTCTCTTCATATTTTTTAATCTCTGAGGGATTTGAAGTAAAATATTTTCTTTTATTGTTAAGAACAGTGATTTATATTTTTTCAATTTTTTTGGTAACTCATTTCTGCTAGAATTTATCTGTTTCTGTTTTACTCTTAATATCAGAGTGAACCTACAGTCTTGGAATATAGCAATTATCTCAAAGGTATAGGTCTTCTGGATTTCTTTTTGTTTTTCTTTTCTTTCTTTCTTTCTTTTTCTTTCTTTTTTTTTTTTTTTTTTGAGACAGAGTCTCACTATGTCTCCCACAGTAGAATGCTGTGGTGTCACAGCTCACAGCAATGTCAAACTTTTGGGATTAAGCAATTCTCTTGCCTCAGCCTCCCAAGTAGCTGGGACTACAGCCTCCAGCCACCACGCCTGGCTGTTTTTTTGTTGCAGTTGCTTAGCAGGTCTGGGCCAGGTTCAAACCTGCCAGCTCAGTGTATGTGGCCAATGCCGTAACCACTGTGCTACAGGCACTGAGCCGGTCTTCTGGACTTCTAATGAAATAACTGGAATATTTACCATGCTTTTATAACTTGACATTATTCAGTCTTCAAACTTTTGTTCCATGATATGAGATCTATGCTCACTTTTTATCACCTTTCCAAACTTTATTTTCTAAACACAGCAACAAATACTTCCCTAAGAATGTCTATTTCCACAGGAGTTACTTCAAACCTTCACCACCCCTGTGGGTTATTACTTGGGAGAATAATGCCTGCATAGCTGTATAGGTTTCATCCAACAATGTTCCTTAGTTTTAGGGTCAAATGCCCTCCAGTTTTTACCTAATGCTGGTAATATTTATTGCTTTTGATATTCTTTTTTGGCAATATCTTCTTTTGCAGTAGTATACACGTTTTTAATGTCTTGGATAGTACAGCCAGTAGATTGAATTTAGCCATTACCAGAACCAGAATTCCCTGGATGTAACCATTGGCACAAGCAGAAATGTGATCTGAGTAGAAACATGAATACTGAAGTCATTAACTTCATTTGTAGGGAGGATATACTATTCTTGGCAGAAACTAGCAGCAATAACATTGGGCGACTAAAAAGTGGCATTTTAAGACTTACGAGGTGAGATTTTGCATTATTTTTTCTTATAAAATTATAAGGGAGATTTCTTCCAAAATATTTGGCATTTGTTTGCATATTAAGATGAGAAAAGAAGAAAAAAATAACAACAAACAACCCAAGTTATCTAGTAAGATATCAATTTTAATAAAAGCTGTAATTTCATAATTCACAAATTTAGTTTCTGTATAGTTTATTTTTCCCAGACTAGTTGGTATGAAAAAATAAGTGTTTTTTTCATATTGTCATACAATGTCTTTATGTTTCACCCAGTGCCTTGAGGAAGATATTTAGGAAACACATCCTATATTCTTTCTGTAAGCAGTTCAAAACTCTTAGAAGAATTCCCTTCCCCATAGTACTTAAATATTTTACGTCCTCCAGACTGTTCTCTGGTGGTGGCCATTCAGTCTTGTAACTTTTTGCTTTCATTGCATATATTTTTGTGGGTGATCACAGTTTAAAATATAATTTTCTTTTCACTGAAGTGCAAGATGACTGAGCATCCACCAGAAAAACTAGCAGAATTTACAGCCGTGTAAGCTTTTACATGGACAGGCAGTAGTGGATGGTTTCCCTTCTGCTGAATGATTACCCATAACCTCTTCTATTGACAAGTACTGAAATAGTTGCTGTGGGTTTGAGAGGAACAATAATGATTTGGTGATTTAAGCACAGAGGTCATTGGTTAGCTTAGAGGCGCACCTGGGATGTTAGAGCTGGAAGAACCCGAAGCCAGACGGAAGCTGGAGCTGAATCTGAAACCATATGACAGAAACTGCAGAGATACTGTCTCCAGTAAATAATTTACAGGAGAGCTTGCACTCTTGCTTCTGTTGCCAGCATCAAATGATAAACAATGTTTTCTTCCAGAGAAGGTACATGGCTGATCCAGCTGCCACTGACAGTGGAAGGTATTCTCTGCTGTCTGCGTGTTTATCACCAGCACCTAGCTCACAGGTGCACCTAACAGGTTGAGATGTTCATGTCTTGGGTTGGATAGGAAGCGAACTGGACACTTTCTTTGCATTATGTTTCAAAGCCTGGGGTGAAACAGCAAAATGATGTGATGTCCATGAAACTTTTGACTTTGACATTGCATGCAACCACTCCTGCTCATATTTCATTGAATATGAAATCACATTATAAGGCCAAATGTTCTTTTGATAGGTCAGAAAATCAAACTCTTCCCATAGAGAGGCACTTAACCTCATGATAGGTAGAGATAGAATTATGCTATAGTGAAGAAGGTGGATAATTGAAAACTTTAATAAAATATACTAAATTGTTGTCTTTTCTTCAATAGCCTTATATGAACCATATCAATCCTTTTATAGTGGAAATCCACCAAATATAAAAAAGGTGTTTCAGGCTCAGTGCCTGTAGTTCAGCGGCTAGGACGCCAGCCACATGCACTGGAGCTGGCAGGTATGAACCCAGCCTGGGCCTGCCAAACAACAATGACAACTACAACAACAATAAAATAGCCAGGCATTATGACTACATTGTGGGCGCCTGTAGTCCCAGCTACTTGGGAGGCTAAAGCAAGAGAATCGCTTAACCCCAAGAGTTTGAGGTTGCTGTGAGCTGTGATGCCACAGCACTCTATCAAGGGTGACATAGTAAGACTCTGTCCCCCCACCTCCCAAAAAAAAAAAGTGTTTCAGGTATTTGTCAGGTACATTATAACAATTGTTCACTATAGATTTTTGTGACTCATTCCTTAGAAGATATATAGTGTTTACATTTCTTAGGCCTCTTTTGGGTACAAGGATTATTAATTACAAATGTAGTATCTCCAGAGGACAGCAGAGATACAGTTTCTAACTGTTCAGATAACACATTAGTAAGCATGGTGAAGGTTACCTACTAAGGGATATGTCCTATTATCCTTTGAAGTATTTTATTTTTATGAGTGTACACCAATAGATTTGGGTAGGAGTTCTGTAGTACTACCAAAGACATCCAACTAGAGGTAAAAGAGATGATTTGATTAAGAAATATGGCCCATATTTCTTTAGCAATGTACCCCAAAAGGTAATGTCCTAGTTACTAAGTGAATGCCTTTTAAGGAAACACTAAAATTAAATCAAACTCTGCTCTACCAAGGAGAGGGTCTTATGCCTCTACATATAATATATATTAACCTTTCTGTAATATACAGAGAGGGTAATTAAAGACAAATTACTAGGTAGGAAATTTGAGAAACTGGAAAATGAATAATATAGACAATATTTAGGAGTAAAATGGATATTTTTAAATTTGTGTTGATGAAGTAGTAAAAGTCTATTTTTCCAGCTCGGTTTGCAATTAAATAACAAATATAAAACCAAAATATTCAGTATTTGAAAACTAAAAAAAAATATAAATTAGGTCATTTGTTCAACAAGAAAGTAACAAAGGAAGAGACTAAAATTATTTTTAAAAAGTGAAAAAACAGGAAAATAATTATCCTGGAAAACCTCAAGATTAAGGTTTTTTGAGGAAGGAAAAAATAATATGTGTATATTTGCTTAAAAATGCATTAACATAAAAAATAGGTTTCTCTTCCACATCCAATCTTAGCTTGTTCCACTTCTGTTACTGTACAATCTTCTCACGTTTAGTGGTGGCCCCAATTTAGTGGTTGGAACTGTTCCGTCTGACATGATAGCCATGGGCCATAGATGACTAAACTGAATTTAAGTAAATAATTTCCTACATTTTAAATCTTAGTTGCTATACTAGATTACTGGCCATCACGCTAACAGTAGTTTTGTACATTTCTACCATTGCAAAAAATTATCTTGGAAGGTACCAGTTCAGACTTTTATTGGATTCTTATTCCTTTACTCAGGAGGCTGAAATTGTTGCCAACTGTCTCATTTTGTGTCTTAATTATAGAGAGAAATATACATAAAAGAGCAGACTAGAGAAGAGAAAAATATTAACTTTCAGTTTATTTAAACATACAAATTGGAGTAATAAGAATTGATTTTAAATTTCATTCATCACATTTGAATTCCATTCATCACACGGAAGCTGCTGGTATTTCTTATTCCTCTTTGTATGTTCCACATTCAGGATTACATAAAATGTTCAAAGTGGCTAATTCAGAAATGCCCATAGAAATATAATCTTATTATTAAACTTGTTAATTTTTTTAGAGTTGGGTAAAAAAAGAGTCTTGTAACTTATATGCATTCAATGTTGGGCCATTCACTCCCTTATTTGGGAGATAGTGGTATAAATTAAATAAATAAAAAGCTAAAGAGCATAAATACATTTAATCTTGGAGAGATATATTTGGTAATTATTATTCAGAAGCTTAGTATCAATTTATTCAAACATCAACTGTATGTAATGCCCTAAGAAATCATTGTGCTTCATTTACCTAATTCTTAGTCAAATGCCTCTTCATATGTTTTATACTTTTACATATACTTTTCTCATTAATTGTCTATACTTAATACCTCTTTTTACAAGTATATTGTTGATAATTCTTAACTTGGAAAAGTGATTAAAAAATCAGTTAGGCAATTGGATTACAAGAAAATCCCACAACTGAATATTAACCCAAAGGAAAATAAGTTGTGGTATCAACAAGACACCTGCCCATGAATGTTATTGCAGCACAACTCATAACTGCAGAGATGTGGAGTCCACCCAAGTGTCCATCAGTTCAAGCACAGATAAGAAATGTGGCATATGAGTACCATGGAATACTACTCAGCCATGAAGAACAGTGATTTAATGCCTTTTGAAACAATATGGATGGAACTGAGACCACTATCTTAAGTGAGGTATCTACAGAATAGAAAAACAAACACCACAATACCTACTGTCAAATTAACCAGTGTGATGAAAATGTGTCAAACGGTCTATAAAACCAGTGTATGGTGCCCCATGCACTGGTGTATGGTGCATTATTTTACACAGCTATGATTTAATAATAAAAAAGAAAGAAAATTAAAAGTGAATAAGCTAAAAAACATATGTGAGGGTATTAATTTATTGCCTTCCCCAGTAACAATTGGGTGACGACCCAATTTGATTAGAAATAGAAAAATAGACACAAATTAGAGACACTGAATTTGGTGGTATGAAAATCATATCATAGTTCTGCCAGAGGGCAGAGAAATGCAACAATCTTTTAAAAGATTTATTTACTTTTTATATTTATGTATTTATTTACTTTTTATGCTTGCCATTTTGGATTCGGGACATTGCTAAAACCATATGCCAAAATGTTTCAAATAATTATAAATGCAAATTATAAATTTTTAACTTGGAAATAAATATCAAGATATTATGATAATAAAAATAAATAAAAAGTTTGGACAGGGCCTAATCTCTTAATTGTATTCTCCTATTGTCAATATAACTTTTTGTAGTAATTCACATACTAAAAATTATTTAACATAGATAATCTTTTTAATATTCCTCAAGAGTGGTGAGAATTGTATAATTGTATCCATATTTTTATATTCTGAAGAAAATCCTCAATGAATTATGCAATGTGGTCAAGGTCACAAAATTCATAAATGACAAGACTTTATCAAATAAATTTACTCAGATTCGAAATGACAGGTTGAGTCCTTCATAGCACTGGGCCAACAGGATGTTCCAGGCCCCAGGGAGTGACGGGATACCGAAGACCCAAGAACGTAGACATAGTCACATTGCAAAATATTGCGAACCATGTTTTCCAGGTACTTCTTTTAAACAAATATCAGTTGTCTTTCCATTACCTCCTTTCCTCCATGTCCACTGTCTGATCAGAATCATCACTAAGTTACACTTCAGCTTCCAGCAGTAGTTGAGTAATGTCTAACCTATGTGCTATTTACCCCTTGTTTACTAAACAAAGCTCACTCTCTAGAGCAAATATCTGACCGTTGCCTCCATTTCTTACCAAATTCTAGAATCTGTGCAGTGCTGCCAGACCCACTATCAGTGCATGCCTACCTTTCCTCAAATTCTATGACTCAGGCAGTTTCACTTGTTGCTGTAGGAACATCAGATGCTGTTCATCTCTTTATTTAGGACAGACTGTTTAGCAGGCCTCTTTGTCATCTTTGCACCTGATAACATCACAACAGGCAATGCACATTTCACTCGCTGTTTTAAATCACTTACAGAAAATAGTAAGCGGTGATACAGTAAGCCAGAAACGTACAGGTTTGCTAACACAAATGTCTACTGCTTCTTGTCTGGGAAAGGTCCCCACGATCCACAGAATCTAAGCAACGTGAGGACGGGAGTTTTAGTTCGTTTTGTTGTGTTCACTGTATTCCAGCCCTCGGGATGTCATCTGCTGTATAATCTACATGAACATAATCATTAAATTCATGGAAAAGAAATGTTCAAAATAAGCTAATAAATGAAAATCTGCCTCACAGAATTATTGAATTTTAGATTTAATGAACATAGTAAAAAATCCAATGTTACCAAAAGCAAATTCCTGCTCTTGAGAAACTAGAAATGCTTTTTTGTTGTTGATATATAGAGGCCCTAAAATCTGTTGAGACGATGGAGCTTAGCTGACAGTGGAACCAGCACTCTTGTAAGAATGAATAAATACTACTATTTTTTTTTAGGTGCCCCATATCAACATTTCATAATACAATTGTATGTTAATGTATAGGACGAACTTGATAAAAGTACCTAATTTGACCATCATTTTAGGCCAATGGTAGATAATCAGAACTAATAGGATCTCCCATGAGGATCTAAAGCTCTACTTATAGTCAATATGTACAAATAAAGTTTAAAAAAGGAAATTGTAGATTAAGAGAAGAATTGCACTTGCAACTATTAACTGTGCATAAATTAGAGACTTGAATTTCAGAGGATACGTGAGACCACTTCAGTTTCAAACAGGTGAAGGGTCATAAAGGGAGAGAATTGGAATAGTGGTAGAGGCAGGCAACAAAAATGTCATTACTATGACTTTATAGAACTTATTTTTGCCCTTTTTTGTTCCCACCTGTGATATGAGTAGTGCAGTTTAAGTCCCTGCAAAAGTAGTTTTTACAATTCAAAACTCATTATTGTAAACTAGTTTCATTCTAAACCATACAAAAATATTTTCCTATATTTGTGAGCGGGTACAATATGAATATAACCTTTGAAATAGTACATTTGTCAATTTTCTTGTTTATTTCTGTTTTTGTTGTTTAGGGAGAAAGTAGCATGTATGGGAGGCAGCAATAGAGCTGTAAGAAATATGACAGAGTTAGGTGATTATCTGATTTGCTCAAATGAATAAATCTCTTGAGTATTTGAAAACCCACACCATCAAAAGTCAGTCATTATTATTTATTACCCAATAAAACTTAGGAAAATATGTCCTCTTCTCTTGTCTCCACATAGTGTATTACAATCAGTGAAACATAATTATCCTTACTTTTTTTAATCTAAAGTGTAATTATCTCTCATATCATTTCTTGAATTTTTAAAATAATAATAGTCATAATAACAACTGAAATTATTTGAGCATTGCTTTGTATTTACCATATTTCTAACTGCTATCCCTGAAACTTGCTCAAATTAATCATGTAAGATAGCTATGTCTATAATTCAGCTTCTACTACGTTATACCCAAATTCTACACTACCCATCAATTCCTTAGTGGCTTTCAAAAAAGTCAGTTGTCCATGCTGTGTGCTGCCTGAGAAGTGGCTGTATTTATTACAGCTTCTTAACTCTGGGGTCCAATCTTAAAGGAGAACATCTTTCCAAGACATGCTGTTCTGTGCAAAGGTTAGGTGTGTGCTGGTGACACCTCATGACACTTAATGCAGCTTCTGCTATGACAGAATGGTGCATGCCTCTTCCAGTCACTTATGGCCAAAGGCAAGTCCCATTCCCAATTCTGATACCAATGGTATAGTGATGTGTATTCTTTTCACATAGAGGGGCACGGCATTTACTATGGCACGGGAGGTGTCTCAAAAGCCTTGGGTGAAGAGGAAAAAATAATTGGAAGCAATAAGAAAATTTACCACACAAATGATCCCACTTTACAAAAAAATGAAATAAATAGCATTCTCAGTGTCACAAGCTAGTCAGGGGAAGATTAGTTCAAATCAAGCAAGATGACTTCTCAGTCCATTTACTTATGCCCCACATCAAATTGTACTTAAGAATTATTTTATTTAGATACACATAACCTTCTATCCCAGAGACAAAACCTAACTAGTCTCTGAGTCTGTATTTGACTACTGAAAAAATAGAAAATACCTTAATTTTGGCTAATACAGATGACATATGTGATTTACATGAAATGTTTGATTTGGACAAGCAGGGTTATGGCTAGGTAGTTCAGGAGAGAAGTACTGTGTATTAGGATGAGCAGGGTTATGGCTAGTTAGGTAAGGAGAGGAGGACTGTGTATTAGGACGAGTGGCATTGTGGCTAGGTAGTTCAGGATAGAAGTACTGTGTATTAGTATGAGCAGGGTTATGGCTAGGTAGTTCAGGAGAGAAGTACTGTGTATTTGGATGAGCGGCATTGTGACTAGGTAGTTCAGGAGAGAAGTACTGTGTATTTGGATGAGCAAGGTTATGGCTAGGTAGTTCAGGAGAGAAGTACTGTGTATTAGTATGAGCAGGGTTATGGCTAGGTAGTTCAGGAGAGAAGTACTGTGTATTTGGATGAGCGGCATTGTGACTAGGTAGTTCAGGAGAGAAGTACTGTGTATTTGGATGAGCAGGTTT
>CAUYPK010123589.1:0-10978 GCA_963574355.1 Loris lydekkerianus | reverse complement strand
TAGTATTTTTATAGTTTCATGTCTTAAGTTTAAATCTTTAATCCAGTGAGAGTCTATCTTGGTTAATGGTGAAAGGTGTGGGTCCAGTTTCAGTCTTCTGCAGGTTGCCAGCCAGTTCACCCAGCACCATTTGTTAAATAGTGAATCTTTTCCCCACTGAATGTTTTTAATTGGCTTGTCAAAGATTAAATAACAGTAAGTAGCTGGGTTCATATCTTGGTTCTCTATTGTATGACTTTTTTGATGATAAGCTGTAATCTGTTGGCTAAATTTTGTTGAGAATTTTTGCATCTATATTCATTAGTGAAATTGGTCTGATATTCTTCTTTTTAGTTGGGTCTTTTCCTGGTTTTGGTATCAGGGTGATGTTTGCTTCATAGAATGTGTTGGGGAAGATTCCTTTCTTCTCAATTTTTTTGAATAATTTCTGCAATATAGGAATAAGCTCTTCTTTGAAAGTTTGATAGAATTCTAGTGTGAAGCCATCCGGACCAGGGCATATTTTTGTTAGAAGATTTTTTTTTGAGACAGAGCCTAAAGCTGTTTCCCTGGGTAGAGTGCTGTGGCATCACAGCCCACAGCAACCTCCAACTCCTGGGCTCAAGTGATTCTCCTGACTCCGCCTCCCAAGTAGCTGGGACTACAGGCACTCGCCACAAGGCCTGCCTTTTTTTTATTTTATTTATTTTATTTATTTATTTATTTTTTTTGGTTGCAGCTGTAATTGTTGTTTGGCAGGCCCGGGCTGGATTCGAACCCACCAGCTCAGGTGTATGTGGCTGGCTCCACAGGCGCTCAGCCTGTTAGAAGATTTTTTATTGTTTCTTTGATCTCAGTGCTTGAACTTGGTCTTTTCAGGAAATCTGTTTCATCTGGGGTAAGTCTAGGGAGAGGGTGTGATTTCAAATATTGATCCATTTCCTTCACATTGTCGAATTTCTGGGCATAAAGTTTCTGGTCGTATTCAGAGATGATCTCTTATATCTTGGTGGCATCAGTTGTTATTTCCTCTTTGTCATTTCTGATTGAGGTTACTAGAGATTTTACTTTTTTATTTGTAGTTAGTCTAGCCAAAGGTTTATCTATTAATCTTTTCAAAAAACCAATTTCTTGTTTTATTAATTTTCTGACTGTATCTTTTGTTTTCAATTTTGTTAATCTCTGATTTAATTTTGGATATTTCTTTTCTTCTGCTGGGTTTAGGCTTAGATTGTTCTTTTTCCAATTCCATCAAATGGCTGTGAGTTTGTTGATGTGTTCTCTTTCTGGTTTTTGAATATAGGCTTCTAAAGAGATAAATTTTCCTCTCAGGACTGCTTTTGCTATGTCCCATAGGTTTTGGTAACTTGTGTCTTCTTTGTTGTTATACTCAAGGAAGTTAATGATTTCCTTTTTTATTTCTTCCCACACCCAACTTCCATGCCTTTGTGTGAGGTTGAGCATTTTTGTTGGAGTTGAGTTCTACTTTTAGTGCCTTGTGGTCTGAGAAGATGCAAGGTAGAATTTCAATTCTTTTGATTCTGTTGAGGTTTGTTTTGTGTCCTAGGATATGATCGATTTTGGAGAATGTTCCATGGGATGGTGAGAAGAATGTGTATTCTTTATTTTTAGGATGGAGGGTTATATATACATCTATCAAGCATAGTTTTTCTAGGGTCTCATTTAAATCTCTAACATCTTTGTTTAATTTCTGTTTAGAGGATCTGTCCAGCTCTGAGAGAGGGGTGTTGAAGTCCCCTGTTGCTATGCTGTTATAGGATATCATATTGCTCAAACTAAGCAAGGTCTGTTTCAAGAATCTGGAAGCATTTAAATTGGGTGCATAAATATTTAGAATTGAAATGTCTTCTTTTTGTATTTTTCCCTTTACCAATATGAAGGGACCATCATTGTCTTTTTTGACTTAAGTTGCTTTAAATTCACATGTATCTGAGAATAAGATCGAAACCCCTCTTTTCTTCTCAATTCCATTTGCCTGAAAAATTGACTTCCAACCTTCATCTCTGAGTTTTAATTTGTCTTTTCATGTGAGGTGTGTTTCCTGCAGACAGCAAATAGATGGCTTGCGCTTTTAATCTAATCAGCCAGTCTGAGCCTCTTCGGTGGGGAATTCAAGCCATTAACATTTATTGAGATAATTGTTAAGTGTGGTAGCAATCTATTCATCTTATTTTGTGAAAGTCCATTGTTTAGTTTTGTCTTTTGTATCATTGTGGAAACTAGGTTCTGTCCTTTAATTTCTGAGTGTTTACTTTGCTGAAGGTCCATTGTAATGGTCAGTATGTAGAACAGGTTGAAATATTTCCTGAAGGGCTGGTCTTGTTGTGGCAAATTTCCTCAATGTTTGCATATCAATAAAAGATTTGATTTGTCCCTCAATTTTAAAGCTTAGCTTAGCGGGATATAGAATTCTGCCTGGAAGTTGTTCTGTTTAAGTAGATTAAACATAGATGACCATTGTCTTGTGGCCTGAAAAGTTTCATCAGAGAAGTATGCGGTGACCCTGATGGGTTTGCCCCTGTAGGTCAGTTGGTACTTATTCCTGGGAGTTTGCAAAATCTTTACTTTTATCTTGACTTTAGATAGATTCATCACAATGTGCCTTGGAGAAGCTCTATTTGAATTGAGACGACCAGGGGACCGATATCCCTCTGAAATGAGTATATCAGAATCTTTGGTGATATTAGGGAAATTTTCATTTATAATATTCTCTAGAATGGCTTCCATTCCTCTGGGGCATTCTTTTTTCCTTTTTGTGATACCCGTAACTCATATGTTTGAACACTTCATAGAGTTCCATAATTCTGTCAGTGAACGTTCTGCTTTCTCTCTCTTCTTTTCTGCCTCTTTACCTGAGTTATCTCAAGAACTTTATCCTCTACCTCTGAGATTCTTTCTTCTGCATGATCTAATCTGTTGTTGATATTTTTTATTGCATCCTTAAGTTCCCTAATTGACTGCTTCAGTTCCTCAGCTCTGCTATCTCCTTTCTGTATTCTTTGTATCTTTCATCTCTTATTTGGTTCTGTTTTTGGATTTCCTTTTGGTTATTTTCTACTTTCTCAGCAATTTCCTTCATTGTTTTTTGATTGTTTTCTACTATCTCAGCAATTTCCTTTATTGTTTTCATCATCTGTATTTTAAATTCCCCTTCTGTCATTTCTAACCTTTCTTTATAGGAGGAGTCCTCTGCTATAGCTACCTCGCGATCCCTAGAAGGGGTTACTCTAAATTGGTATTTTGTGTTACCAGGATTTTTCTGCTGATTCTTCTTTGTAAGTGCTTTTTTGTATTTGTTTCCTTACCCTAATTATTCTTTCACTTCTTTTTGCTCTTTAAATTTTTAATGAGTTCTTTTGGTAGGGGACCAGAAGGATGAGAAAATTGAAGAGCAAGAAGGGAAAAAGATTTTAAAAAGAAATAAAAAAGAGAAAGAAGAGGGGGTGAGTAAAAGGAAATATTGACAGAAAGAAGAAAGGCACTGAAAGAAACAGGAGTAATATAGGTGTATACTAGGGTACTATGACCCAACCTTGAAAACCCCCAATCTCGGGGGGGTGCTTGGTTGGGTGATTACCTTGAGGTCAACAGCTCTTTGGCAGCTGGATCAAACACAGTACCCCACCTCCACCAGGTAGAGAGGAAAGCCAAAAATACTATAAATCAAACCAAAACAAACAAGCAAGAACCCTTATGGGGGAACATTGGAAGTAAAATACAAACAAATGAATAATAGGGGCAGAAACACTGGCAAAAGTGAAATTCTAATTGTTAAAGTAGGCAAAAATTGAAGATTATATTTAAACTAGGATAGTGAAAAAAAAAAAAGAAAAGAAAAAAACAAGAAAAATGCCAAGGAAATATGTTGAAATTAAGAAAAAAAAAAATGAACAAAGAAAAAAATGAACCATCCCAAAACCCCCCAAAACCTCAAAACTGAAGAACCAAATAGTATATATATCTTGCTGAATATTGTCCAGGCAACATGTGATCTTCTGAGGTATAAGGTGTTAATCACAATGTTGATACTGCTGTACGAGATGGAGACTAGAGGCCTCTGCTGATCTCTCAGAACCTCTAGGCTTGGGAGCCCAAAAATGTCCATAGCCCACTTAAAAGACACTCCAGCTATGAACCTTGGCCAAGCTGAAGCTTTCCAAGGAAAGCACTTATCTCTGGGATCTATCCTGGTGTGGCTGCCTGCTTATCCAGTGCACCAAGTCCAGACGTCCACTATGCCCCTGAGGGCCAAGGGTGTTAATCTGCCGTGCTTGGAACTCTGCACTTCCCCATTGTCTCAGTACCCTCCTTTGGGTAGCTCAGTCACTAGATTGCTCACCCAAGGTCTCCCGGCTGATTTCCATGCTGCAACACACAGGGGCAGCTCTCCCACAGCAGCTGTGCAAGCAGCCCACAGCTGAATGTTATTAGCTCCCTTCTGGCTCAGCGTCTCAGATCAGGGCCCCAGACAATGCCTAAAGTCCTCTGCACACACCAGCCCAAGATCTCCTGAAGCAGTTCAATTGAGTGCCCAAGTCCAACAAAACCAAAACAGCCCACAGTTAAGGCTTTTCCTGCTTGCAGTCTCACTGTTGCTATGGGTACAACTGCAGGCAGCCTCCGACCGAACAAATGCACCTGCCACTTGCCAGATTTTCCACTGCTTCTGTCCTCTTCATGGGGTCCAGAAGTCTTTCACCAGCTTCCTGTGTCACCAAAGGGAAGCCTCTGGGCAAAATCCACCGGCCAGAGATGCCTGGAGTCTTCTCTCACCACTCTCACTGCGCTCAGCTACACAGAAGCTGGTTATTCTGCCGCCATCTTTTTTTCTGACTCAGAAGGGACGTTTCTTAAACTGATAGAGGCCATCTACAGAAAACCTACAGCCAATATTACCGTATATACTCGAGTATAAGCCGAGTTTTTTTGGCACAAAATTTGTGCCGAGTTCGGGTTTTTTGGCACAAATTTTGTGCCGATAAAACTCAGCTTATACTCGAGTATATACGGTATATTGAATGGAGTTAAATGGAAATCACTTCCACACAGATGAGGAACAAGGCAAGGTTGCCCATTGTCTCCACTGCTCTTTAACATTGTAATGGAAGTCTTAGCCATTGCAATTAGGGAAGAAAAGGCAATCAAGGGTATCCATATAGGGTCAGAAGAGATCAAACTTTCATTCTTTCCAGATGATATGATTGTATATCTGGAAAACACCAGAGATTCTACTACAAAATGCTTAGAATTAATCAAGGAATACAGGTTACAAAATCAACACTCATAAATCTGTAGCCTTTATATATACCAACAATAGTCAAGCTGAAAAAACAGTCAAGGACTCTATTCTGTTCACAGTAGTGCCAAAGAAGATGAAGTATTTGGGAGTTTATCTAACAAAGGATGTGAAAGATCTCTATAAAGAGAACTATGAAACTCTAAGAAAAGAAATAGCGGAAGATGTTAACAAATGGAAAGACATATCATGCTCAGGGCTAGGAAGAATCAACATTGTTAAAATGTCCATACTACCCAAAGCAATATACAATTTTAATGCAATTCCCATTAAAGCTCCACTGTCATATTTTAAAGGCCATGAAAAAATAATACTTCGCTTTATATGGAATCAGAAAAAACCTTGACTAGCCAAGACAATAGTTAGAAATAAAAACAAAGTAGGAGGAATCATGCTATCAGACCTCAGAATATACTATAAATCGATAGTGATCAAAACAGCATGGTACTGGCACAGAAACAGAGAGGTAGATGTATGGAATAGAGAACCAAGAGATGAATCCAGCTACTTACTGTTATTTGATCTTTGACAAACCAATTAAAAACACTCAGTGGGGAAAAGATTCGCTGTTTAACAAATGAAGTTGGGTGACCTGGCTGGCAACCTGTAGATGACTGAAACTGGACCCACATCTCTCACCATTAACTAAGATAGACTCTTACGGGATTAAAGATTTAAACTTAAGACATGAAACTATAAAAATACTGGGAGAAAGAATAGGGAAAACTCTTGAAGAAATTGGCCTGGGAGAATATTTTATTAATATTAGGAGGACCCCCTGGGCACTTGAAGCAATATCAAAAATACAATACTGGAACCTGATGAAACTAAAAAGCTTCTGCACAGTCAAGAACACAGTACCGTATATACTCGAGTATAAGCCGAGTTTGTGCCGAAAAACATGAACTCGGCACAAATTTTGTGCCGAAAAACCTCGGCTTATACTCGAGTATATACGGTAAGTAAAGCAAGTAGACAGCCCTCAGAATGGGCGAAGATATTTGTAGGTTATGTCTCAGACAAAGGTTTAATAACCAGAACCCACAGAGAACTCAAATGTATTAGCAAGAAAAGAACAAGCGATCCCATCGTAGGCTGGGTAAGGGACTTGAAGAGAAAATTCTCTGAAGAAGACAGGTGCACGGCCTACAGACATATGAAAAAATGCTCATCATCCTTAATCATCAGAGAAACGCAAATCTAAACTACTTTGAGATACCATCTAACTTCAGTAAGATTAGCCCACGTTACAAAATCCCAAGACTAGAGATGTTGGTGTGGATGTGGAGAAAAGGGAACACTTCTACTTTGCTGGTGGGAATGCAGACTAATATGTTCCTTTTGTAAAGATGTTTAGAGAACACATAGGGATCTAAAACTAGACCTGCTATTTGATCCTATAATTTCTCTACTAGGTATAGATCCAGACCAAAAGTCACATTATAACAAAGTTATTTGTACCAGAATGTTTATTGCAGCCCAATTCATAATTGCTAAGTTATGAAAGAAGCCCAAATGTCCATCGACCCATGAATGGATCAATAAATTGTGGTATATGTACACCATGGAATATTACGTAGCCTTAAAGAAAGATGGAGATTTACCTCTTTCATGCTGACGTGGATGGAGCTGGAATATTTTCTTCTTAGCAAAGTATCTCAAAAATGGAAGAAAAAGTATCCAATATACCCTTCTTATTGTGAAACCAATTTATAGCTTTCTTATGAAAGCTATAACCCAATTACACCCCCAAGAAGATGGGGAAAGGGAAGAGGGAGGGGAAGGGGGAGGATAGGTGGAGGGAAGGTAATTGGTGGGATTACACCTACAGTGCATCTTACAAGGGTATATGTGAAATTTACTAGGTGTAGAATATAAATGTCTTAACGTAATAACTAAGAAAATGCCGTGAAGGCTATGTTAACCAGTTTGATGAAAACATTTTAAATTGTATATAAAACCAGCACATTGTACCCCATGATTGCATCAATGTACACAGCTATGATTTAATTTAAAAAAAAAAAAGAGCCTACAAAAAAACCCAAACTATATCTCCAGTTACGATTTAACATCTATGCTCATGTCAACTCATTTTATTTTTTTATTTTTAGGCTCTTATAATCAATGGAGCAAATCTGACTGCTCAAGATGATCGTGGATGCACTCCTTTACATCTTGCTGCAACTCATGGACATTCTTTCACTTTACAAATGATGCTCCGAAGTGGAGTGGTGAGAGACTCCTGTGAATATGTGCTAATGTATAAGCACATGGATGGGATAGCATTTGGTAGTCTGGTTATCTCTTTCTGACTTTTTAAATCTCTAATGTGACTTGGGAAAATAATTTAATTTTTCTCTCTAGCTTTTCCATCTTTAAACATGGGAGCAATAATTAGAGATACTTCCCTTCTCCCCAAAACAACCAGTTTAGTATTACAAAGTATTTCCAAAGTTTTGGGTTCTTCATACCAGTTCAGAGTTTAATTGGGTAGATTCTGAAGCTTCTAAACAAATTTTAACCAGGTAATTATAAATCTTTATGGATTTCTGTTTTATGTATTTCTTTTGAAACTCTTATTTCACATACAAATTTAGAAATTGATTTATTTCTCCTGAAGTGTTATTAATTTTTAATATTACCCTATTACTGATATGGAAGGCATTATGGTAAGAGTTAGTGTTACTGTAGAGAAAAAGTGAAAAAGCTATTCCATATTTTTTGTTAACTGCTTGTGTTCTCAATGATATGTTTTTCCCTCCCTTCCTCCCTCCCTTCCTCATGCCTCAGGCTAGAGTGCTATGGCATTAGCTCATGGCAACATCAAATTCCTGGGTTCAAGTGATCCTCCTGTCTCAGCCTCCCCAGTACCTGGGACTCCAGGCATTCAACTAACACACCCGGTTAATTTTTCTGTTTTTAGTAGAGACAGAGTCTCGTTCTTGCTCGGGCTGGTCTCAAACTCCTTAGGTAAAACAGTCCTTCTGCTTCGGCCTTCCAGAATGCTGGGATTATGGGCATGATCCTATTCATTAGGAATCTGTGATTAGTAAAATGACTAGTTAAGTTCCTTTAAAAAAATTATTTAATGTGACTAGTTCTTTTTAAAAAGGCTATTTTGTAAAAGTTCATTAATGTCTTATTAGCTCATATGTTCAAATTAGTGGTTGCAATAAATTTTTCTATTGTATTTAGTGTTTGCCTTATAGTTTTATGAATAATTTTCCAGTTCTTATTAGTAGAATTAAGTTGCTAGGCTTAATGTTTTCTGTATAGAATGGAAAGAAACCAAGTCCTTGTGAATGTTAACTCTAGGATCCCAGCATGACTGATAAGAGAGAATGGAGACCTGTACATTATGCAGCTTTTCATGGGCGACTTGGCTGTTTGCAACTTCTTGTTAAATGGGGATGTAGCATAGAAGATGTGGACTGTAATGGGAACCTTCCAGGTATTCAACAGAAAGTGAATATTTTAGTTTTTCATTAAACTTTTAAATGTTTGATAATGTTTAAGAAATTTTAACTTTACCATTCTGTTAATTACTTCCAAAAATGAAGTAGTGAATATGTTGACATGAACATTTTTTTATGTTATATCACACCTATGTTATGTATCCCCCATGTGATTGTTTTTTTTTTTTCCTAGCACCATATCAGCAAAAAAGAAATTGGCAAAATTAAACACAGATATTCTCTTCCCACCAGCTCTTTCTTTTTATCTATTTATAGTGTTCTTATTTCTTAACTTCAGACTTCTCTGTCACACAAACAACTTTTTTATATTTTAAAACTACCATATAAATGGGGAATACTAAAGCATTTGAGCTGATTTATTACTTCAGTTGTCTAAATGCCATAAGCTGGCCATTTAGACCTAAGTTCTAAGTATCCTATCTTCAAGAAGTGCTGTAGAAATGTAGGAGAGGGATAGATCATAGTGACATTGGAATGAAAGTGATACTTGTATTATATCTTAAAGAGGCAAAAACATGAAGGAAAAGCCAGACAGAGTAATATTAACAGGTATGATCAAATCACTTTGCTATTTAGAATGTTCCTGGATCTCTATGGAGCTTCTGATTCCTTAGTGCAGCATGCTCTACTTTCATAATTTGACTCCTACCCAGCTCCCTGGTCTCATCTATCTCTTTATACCAGTGGTTGCCAACCTCTTTGGCACCCAGGATTGGGTTCATGGAAGACAATTTTTTTATGGACTGGGGTGGGAGGATTGTTTCAGGGTAGTTTTAATCACATTATATTTATTGCATACTTTATTTCTATTATTATTACACTGTAATATATAATAAAATATTATACAATTAACTATAATGCAGAATCAGTGGGAGCCCTGAGCTTATTTTCCTACAAGTAGCCGGTCTCATCTGGGGGTAATGGGAGACATTGGCACCTGAAATGTGTTGTAGCTTATAAAGCCTGCCACCAGAGGCAGTTTAATTGTCACTTGCCCCTTAATGATAGAGTTTTTTAGGCGATTCTCCCGAGTAGCTGGGACTACAGGCACCCGCCACAACGCCTGTCTTTTTTTTGTTGTTGTTGTTGCAGTTTTTGGCCAAGGTCGGGTTTGAACCCACCACCTCTGGAATATGGGACTGGCGCCCTACTCCTTGAGCCACAGGCTCCACCCAGTGATAGGGTTTTGATATAAGTCTGCAAGCAATTGATTTATCATGGTCTCTGTGCAGTTAAATCACTCTGCTAAATATAATCTGTATTTGCAGCCATTTCCCATTACTAGCATCAGTGCCTCAGCTCCACCTCATCAGGCATTAGAGTCTCACAGGAAGCACATAACCTAGATCCCTCCATCTTTCGCATGTGCAGTTTACTGTAGGGTTCACACTCCTATGCGAATCTAAAGCTGCTGATGTGACAGGAGGCGGAGCTTAGGTGGTGATAGGAACGTTGGGGAGTGATGGGAGATAAAGCTTCCCTGGTCACTTGTTCTTCTGCCTCCCCACATCCTGCTCTGCAGCCCGGTTTCTAATAAGCCAAGAATGTACACTGGTCTGCAGCCCAGGGATTGGGGACCCAACTTTACCCTATTTCTTTTTTTCTTTTCTTTTCTTTTTTTTTTATATTTTTATTGTTAAATCATAGCTGTGTACATTAGTGAAATCGCCTGTACCCATTCTAAAATGTACCATAGATGTGGCCCCATCCATTGCCCTCCCTCCACCAAAACCTCCCCCCTCCCTTCCCCTTCCTTGGCCCTTTCCCCATAGTCTTGTGCTATAGTTGGGTTATAGCCTTCATGTGAAAGCTATGATTTAGCTTCATAGTAGGGCTGAGTACATTGGATGCCTTTTCTTCCATTCCTGAGATACTTTGCTAAGAAGAATATGTTCCAGCTCCATCCATGTAAACATGAAAGAAGTAAAGTCTCCATCTTTCTTTAAGGCTGCATAGTATTCCATGGTATACATGTACCACAATTTGCTAGTCTATTTGTGGGTTGATGGGCACTTGGGCTTCTTCCATGACTTAGCAATTATGAATTGGGCTGCAATAAACATTCTGGAACAGATGTCTTTGTTATATTGTGACTTTTGGTCTTCTGGATATAAACCAAGTAAAGGAATTATAGGATCGAATGGCAGGTCTATTTTTAGGTCTCTAAGTATTCTCCAAACATCCTTCCAGAAGGGACGTATTAGTG
>CAUYPK010123587.1:0-42355 GCA_963574355.1 Loris lydekkerianus | reverse complement strand
GAGATCTCTCCTCAGAGGTCCCTCCTCAGAAGCAGCATAACAAAATCCAAACTTGGCAAAGAGCCACAGTATACAAAATAATGATAAGAGGCAAAGAGCCGCATTCATTTTGGCCGGGAGCCGCGTGTTCGCCACCCCTGTCTTAGATGAATTGTTTATCTGCAGTGATAACAGGATAGTGCTTCTAATATAACCATAGTTTCTGGAGTTGGTCTTCACCCAGCATATAAGCAATTTCCATTTCTATGCTTGTTTAATTATTTTTAGCCTTGAGTCTCATTAAACAGACTGGTCAGGATATTCTGCAGAATCACCTTACTAAAGAAAATATTTTAACTGCAGAAATATTTACTTTTATTTAAGGTATAATCGACAGCACTGTCTCAGAACAACGTCAGGTTGTAGCCGTAACTGGTGATGGTACAAATGATGGCCCAGCACTGAAGAAAGCAGATGTTGGATTTGCAATGGTAGGAATTCACTTACTCAAGTATTCAGATATAATTTACTGGATGAGCTGTTTGTTGGTTTATTTGTTGACTAAATTACTGTTGATTTTAAATACTTAAAATAATTATTAATTTTTAATTATTAAATAATTAATAATTATTAATTAATAATCCCACTTTGGTTTATAAGCCTAGTCAATTTACACATTCACTTTATTTGATGCCATGAAATCTGACTAGAAGATGATTCCTTTTGAACAGTTGTGACAATATCATACTTTTACTTTATATTTAACATTTTAAATATTGAAATATCTGTCATTGAACATTACTACAGCTCTCTTAAGCAGGATACTGGTATAGGACAGTTACGTTTAAATTACAAATACAAGTGAGAATCTTCCACTGAACTAAAAATGTCTTTATTGGCACATGCCTATAATGCCAGCTACTCAGGAAGCTGAGGAAGGATGACAGCGTGAGACCAGCCTAGGCAACATAGCAAGACCCTGACTTGGAAAAAGTAAAAGAAGTATTTGAATGTCATCATTTTATACATAGTTGAAATCTTTTTTTGATTGAAAAAACAATCTATTTGTGTTTCCCCAAAGCACTCAATTTAAATATTTTATTTCCTTGTAGTTTTATTTTAGTTTTGGAAAATACAGGTTACATAATCACAGTTCTTAAATCCAAAACTATTATAAAAGTGAATTTTTTAACCTAAACTCATAGCAGACTCACTTGACTACAAAACTTGTGCTGAATTAATGTGATGCTATTACTTGTTCTACTTTGAAATATTCGTGGAGATCTTAATAGGTTCTTAAGGGGTGCTCACCCCTTTTGGGAGAATTTATGCTACAGGGTATGTGCCTCCTTATCTTTTCTAAAATATGAAAGACATCAAATTCTGAATTAACAGTCTAGCCCTAAAGGTTTTTAGATGAGAGAAGATTGGTGTGTTGGTTTATTTGCATAATTTGTCTCCCTGATTTTGCTACTAAAATAGGAATTTAGCAGATCTAAATCACAGTGGTAGCCTTTCAACAGGAGAGAGAGATGGAAAAGGAAATTATATGGGTAAATTTCCCTCACGCAGAAGCAATGAATCCAAGATCCACTCTACCTGATCCCAAATTTATATAGCTGGCAATTGTATTGATAGAAGATCTTGAATACTTGTGAAGATTAGCTAAGAAGAGATGAGGAATAATTAAATGCTTTTCCTTTTGCTCTAGGCAAACAAGATGATTCCCTTTCGAAACACAAGAGATAACTTGCTACTACTGTTGAGCATTTAGCAGGATACTTACTGCTACTTTCATCTAGACAGCTGGCCAGTAAAGCAGCTTAGACAAAATGCGTTTTAAAATAAAACTTCCTTCTCAAAACTTTAGTGTAAGACAGATAGTATGGGCTTTAAATAAATACAGGTAAATATAGTAAGACAAAAATACAGTACAGTGGCTAGCTGGTTGTGTTTTCTTAAGCTCTGAAGGTTTTATACCCATTTCTACTACTTTTTTTCTTTAATAACATCAAAAATCTAAACTTATTTCAAAAATAGCATAAGTGGTTAATGGCTTAGACTTGAAACCACTCTTGCTCAAGCTTGAATTCACTTTCGCCATGCATTTGTTCAATTAAAACTTAAAAATAAAGTTATTGTCTTAGGGGATTTTTTTTTTTTTTTTTTAGTTACCCATCAGAAAGTGCTATTGATTAGTTCTTTATAAATGTGTCTCCTATTTTTCAAGCAGAAATAACATTTTAGGGCATATTCTCTTGATGTCAATAAGGTGTATATTCTAGATACATAGTCAGCCTTCCCTGACTGCGTGTTCTGCATCAGGAGATTCAACCAACTACAGGTTGAAATTATGTGGCAGGGGAGTAGACATTTGTACCTACCTGTACTGAACATATGCAGAGTTTTTGTCTTGTCTTTATTAAGTACAGTATAACAAGTGTTTACATAGCAAGTTTTGGTCAGATTCCTCATCACATGTTATTTTTACAAAAAAAAAATTAATCACATAGATGTATTTCTATCATCGAAGACACAACACTATAGTATATTTCAATAACCAAATACATCTATGTTGGTGAACTCTAAGTCAGAATACTGTCTTTTTAAACTTTGAATTACTGGGGACTTATTTGTTCATTTTCAGATGTTAAGAAGCCGTTCTCAGTATTGCAGTTCAGAAACACTAGAGGTGAATAGGAGCAGGTTCCCATCCATTCACAGCACGTGGAAATAATCCCAGGGTTGCACCAATGATGAAGGTCTAAACACAACACAGGCACTTCCCAGTTCCACATAAAAACCAGTTTCCTAGTCGAACAACTCTGAGGAACTTTTAACTAAAAAAAGGTTAAACGGGCCGGGTGCAATGCCTCTCATCTGTTATCCTAGCACTCTGAGAGGCCAAGGGAGTGGATCGCCTGAGCTCAGGAGTTAGAGACCAGCCTGAGCCAGAGCAAGACTGTATCACTACTAAAATTAGAAAAAACTAGTCAGGCTTTCTGACAGGTACCTGTAGTCCCAGCTACTTGGGAGGCTGAGGCAAGAGAATCACTGAAACCCAAGAGTTTGAGGTTGTTGTGAGCTGTGATGATGCCACTGCACTCTACCCAGGCGACGGAGTGAAACTCTGTCACACACACACACACACACACACACAAAGGTTAAATAGTTCTTTTTTTTTTAATGAGCTTCTCAGAGTTGCATGTTAACATGCAGTGTCAGTCTCTGAATTTATCTTACCTCCATCAAAAGTCTGCATGGGAAATGGTGGTCTACAAGACAAAAGAGCCCATTATTTTTATCTTAGTACTTCAAGGCCCTTTTTAGGTGGCCCCTTGAGAATCTCCTCAGCTTCATAACTCATTACACCACCACACTCTCTACTCGTCAGGTTTAACTACTTGTATGTAATTTGGTAATGAACCCACTCCTAGGATGATCTTAACCCATTGACCTAATCACCTCTAAAGACCCTCCCTCTCACCTTGTTACATTGGATATTAAATTTCAACACATGAACTTTGAAGAATGCATTCAAAACGTAGTAGGATTCATGAGAGTTAAACTATCTCATAATTTTTATGAATGAATCATACTCCCTTCTGATTACTGCCTTGTGTCTCTACAAAGATAATCAATATTCTGAAAATTACTACTTTTGCCTGTTTTTGAACTTGGTACAAAAGAATCATATTATGTATTATTTTGAGTCCTCCTCCTTTATTCAGCATTATGTTTGTGGGACTCATTTATGTTGCATATATAGTTATAGTTCACTCATTTTTATTAACCTGTGATTTATTAATCTATTCCATTCCCCTCTTGCCGACAGTGTTATTAGTTTGAAGTTAAGTGCCTCTTCAGTAGACTGTCAAGAGATCTCCCTTTTTTATTTCTAGATTCAGTGTTGTTTCCAGTGCTACCTGACATTGCTGGGTCTTGAGCTTTACAGAGGGCTCTATAGTATTAAAAAGGCTACTTCTCTGCTTTCCCTACCATTGGCTTAGGATTCAGATCTTACGGGTATGCTGAGTTCCTCACCATTTTTTATCTGCTTTGCAGCCTCTTAAGGGTTTTTGTGCAGAGTCTCCTATTAACTTTGTGAGGTTTTTATATATGTATACACACACATATACACCCACATACCTTTTTGTGTAACTTTTAGAAGAAACTTTGAGTAATGGGCTTTGTTCATTCCTTCATTTTTAACCTAACTTAAACTTTATTTTTAATGTTTCTTTGATTTCTGCTAAGCAAGAGTGTCTTTTAGCAGTAATAACTGGAATAACAATTTTACCTTCTTATAGCAGAAATTTAAGCGAGCATTTATGAGGTATAATGGTAATTTTTTGTTTATTGTATATTCTTTTGAATATTTCAAAATTATATTTAAAACATTTATTATAATTCACAGGATTTGTCCAGACATAGGTTCTTATGCCTGTAGTCCCAACACTTTGGGAGGCCAGAGCTAGAGGATTGTTTAAGGCCAGGAGTTCCAGACCAGGTTGGACAATATAGTGAGACCCCCATTAAAAAAATAAATAAATAAATAACTGATCATGGTGATGCACACCTGTGGTCTCAGCTACTTGGGAGGCTGAGGTAGGAGGATCACTTAAGCCCAGGAATTCAAAGTTGCAGTGAACTATGATTGGTGACAGAGTGAGACCCTGTCTCAGAATAAATAAGTAAATAAAAAGTAATTCACAGAATTTTTTTTAACAGGGTATTGCTGGAACTGACGTAGCTAAAGAAGCATCTGATATTATTCTCACAGATGACAACTTTACAAGCATTGTTAAAGCAGTTATGTGGGGACGAAATGTCTATGACAGCATCTCAAAATTTCTTCAGTTCCAACTTACTGTTAATGTAGTAGCAGTGATTGTTGCTTTCACGGGCGCCTGTATTACTCAAGTAGGTGATGATTCGTTTATTAAAACTTGTTTATTTTAAAGCAAAAATGTATATAATAATCTGCCTTTTTAAAGCACTTAAATATTTAAATAAGCTGAAGCTTAATATTTTAGGTTAATTGATATAAAAGTGTAATCCTGTTCTGTTCATTAAGTTTTTAAATCCTAAAGGCTTCCTGAGAAGCGCTGAGTCCCTGAATAGTTGTGAATGTCTATTAGGAAACATATCTTTTCTAGGATTCACCGCTTAAGGCTGTGCAGATGCTGTGGGTAAACCTCATAATGGACACGCTCGCTTCCCTGGCTCTGGCAACGGAACCACCCACTGAGTCTCTCTTGCTTCGGAAACCTTATGGTAGAAATAAGCCTCTCATTTCACGCACAATGATGAAGAATATTTTGGGTCATGCATTCTATCAACTCGTAGTAGTCTTTACACTCTTATTTGCTGGTAAGAATTCAGTGTCTATTAGTAAAGCTTCAGTTAATTGTTTCTGTTCCAAGCTAATATCATCTTGAGATGTTTTAATGGTAAAAATTTTTCAAGAGCCTCCACTTTATTCCTGACTTCCTATTCATGTTTAATGTTCTCTTTCTTTATCGGTGGGTGCGTAGGAAACTTTGGGAGGCAATATGATAGGTAGTCGGACGAGGAAATGAGTTCTGATTTCTTATCCTGGCTCTGCTACTAACTTACATACATGATCTTCAGCAAATCAACATAGTTTGGGGGGGCTTCAGTTTTCTCTTCTATACATCAAGAGAGTTGTACTGGATAATCCCAGGTCCCTTCCAGCTCTTTCCATGCTGTCATTCCAGATCAAATAAAAGCTCTGGCTAAGTTTTATTATTGTATATTTCCTTGACATGTTCAATTATTTTGTATGCTAATTACAACACCGTGATTTTTCATTGTTTCAGGAGAAAAGTTTTTTGATATTGATAGTGGAAGAAATGCTCCTTTGCATGCTCCTCCTTCAGAACATTACACTATTGTTTTTAATACCTTTGTACTGATGCAACTTTTCAATGAAATAAATGCCCGGAAAATCCATGGTGAAAGAAATGTGTTTGAAGGAATCTTTAATAATGCCATCTTCTGCACAATTGTTCTAGGCACTTTTGTGGTACAGGTGGGTACTTGACAAAGACAGTTTCAAATTTTATTATATGGGAGACATTAGGTAAAAAGGTAGTTAATGCCAGAAATTACTTGATAGCTATGTATGTGGAGGTACTGCCTTGGTGATGTATATAGTATCATTTTGATTAAGGTGTGTATTAATGAATATAGAAACTCTGTCTCTTGTTCTTAAAAGTAAATGCCACAACTAAATAGACAAATAATTTTATTTCTTCAACTCTTAAATGAAATATTTTCCTTTGTTATAAAAGTAAGTCAGCCAGTCACATTATTGTTTCCCCAGCATCTTGATACTCTTTAGATGTCCCTCATCAAACCAAGATAAGGAAAAAGTTTAAATTTTAAAATTTAAAAACATTTCTACAAGTAAATACTGAATTTTTTCATGCCCTTTTTTTTTTTTTTCTTAGAAAAGAAAATTATTTCGGTTTTACATCTATTAAAATTCAGACCTGATTGGCAAATCTATTATGATCTGACTGACTGGGCTGCTAACAAACCAGTTGGGAATCTATCTGTATAAGTGTACAAATACCACTTGAATCAGAATAAAGTAAAGCTAAAAGGAATAGAATTTATAGCTTTTAAAAATTTGAATGTTAACTACCAAAATTACTCATTTTTAATATTTGGGAGCTACTTAACTGCCATATAAACCTATTATACTCACAAGAGCATAAATATTATTTAATTTTAATATTGCTATGCACACTGTTTTAGGTCATTTAGAATAAGGAGGGAAGCATAGCACTATATTATGAATTTTAAGCACATTTTTGTACTTCACTCTCTTTATAAAGGAGAGCAAATCTGAGGGCATGCTGCCTGAGCTAGCCCATATTTCATAGAATGTTATAAGTTGCCTTTTCTTCTGTAAGTCTATTCATATTTATCCTAACAAATCTAAATGTTAAGTAGGGATGAATAGCTATGTAGAACGGAAAAAAGATTGCATATTTTGTCTACTTTTCTATAACATACAGTCTTTGCTATAAAAGTTTACTATTGTTTTTGAAAAGAAATTATTCAAAGAATTTTAAATACAGGGGAATGTAGTTATCTGTGGTGATATCAGAAACAGCATAAAGTTATTCTTGGTCATGAGAATTGTTGATTTTTAGTGAGCATAGTTGCATAGTTTAAACATAAAATACACATGCATTTAATAGATTGCACAGGGATTTTACTTTATTTCGGTTGCCTTGTTTTCAGCTGTGACTGTTATTATACACTACCAGAATAGTGGTTGTTCAGCTTGAGTTTTAAAGGACATAAATTTGGGTGTTTCTTAAAGCATATGAATTTTTTAATTTAAAAGATTTAAATAAACTCACTATTGATTATCTCTCCAGATAATAATTGTGCAGTTTGGTGGAAAACCTTTCAGTTGTTCAGAACTTTCAATAGAACAGTGGCTATGGTCAATATTCCTAGGAATGGGAACGTTACTCTGGGGCCAGGTAAAAATCTCATCAGTTTTTGTTCAAACCTAAAGTAAATTTTTCTGAAAATGTTTAGAGTGTATTTTCTTTACTCAGTTTGTTGCTTAATTCTGAATAGTTAATATTCTAGGTCAAAAACGAATTCAATGATAGGGGTTTTTCCCTATGTAGTATTAGTTCCAGGATGTTGTATGTCTATTACGATTATGCTTATTTATACAAATACTGTTTTAATTTCTTGTTAAAGGTAATATATTTACAACTGGTTAAGATGCTAATATCCATATCTTAAATACCTATTTTTACATTTCAAAATAAAGCTTTGTTACAAAAATGTAAAAATAATGTATGTTTTACTTAGGTATGTAGTTTAATCTAAAATATAGCATAGGAAAAATCTTGAGCTTTGAATATTATTATAAAAATAATGGTATCTGCAAAAAAATAGTCACAGAATTATGTTTTAGATTATTGGGATTGAGTAGTTTCAGCAGTGTGTGTATAAAATCAATGCCAGAGGGATGATACTTCATCTTAACTAGGCAGCTTACTTGGAAATGTTGTCATTATTTTTTTTTTAAATAATTGATATAGCCATTGTTCACTTCAAGCCCATTACTATCACTGTAAAACTAGCTGGTTAGAGATTCTATGCTTACATTTTCATAAAGGAAGGTTAACATATGTTACGGTGTATAATTTGTGAGCTAACTTACTGTCATTTTGCCAGTCAGTGAAACCAGACTTTCAGATTTTAAATTTAGCTCGATTTTTATGCCTTTTTATTTCCCCTTTTTCCTGTGTTTCTAGATTCTGAAGTTTCATTTCTCAGTCTATTACCTTATTACCTCTTCTTTTAAGTAGGACCCATCCTTGGTCCTTTTTTTTTTTTTTGGGGGGGGGGGGTTACTGTTCTGATTATGTCATGTTTTCTGATGAATCTGGCCAGTTTCAGGAAGAGGGAATTAAGTACTGCATACATACCCAACATGTTTAAGTCACCGTCTTGTTGACATTGTCTGCTGATTTTAAGTGTGCCATGGTGGGAAAAGAGCTCTGGCTTTGGTGGTCAGGAGATCTTGGTTCTTAGTCACTTCACTTGTCTGAAATGAGGTGGTTAGACTAGAAGTTCTCTAAGCAGTTCTGTATCTGCCTGCCTGCTTGTTTCTCCCCAGTAAACCCATTTTCCTTAGGTGGCCGGTAACTTACAAGCTAACACATACTCACTGGTGATTTTTGTATCCTTTGTTTTCTGGGGCATCTATTTCTATTTGATGTTGTTATCATTCAGTATTCATCCAGTTTTCAATATTTGCATTTTATAAAACTAAATACATTTATTAAACAACACTGTTTTTCATGTAACCTTGATGACTTTTTAAATTTTGATACACTTTTTCTCATTGAACTCTTAACCACATTAATGAAATACAAACTCGTATTATCAAAGCATGGTTTTATAATTAACTGTCTTGAATGTCCTCATTGAAATATGGAAAATATAATCAGGTCAATTTCCATTCTGGAAAACTTCTTATCCTTCAAACTTAAATCTTATGTAGCTAAGAGAAGAATTTTTTTGTTCTGGGAGCTAAAGACTAACCGACAGGACCTCATTGCTTCATTGGTAAAGATAGTTGGCTACTTTCAGAATTTTTGAACACTTTAATAGGAAATTGATTGCTTTACCTGTACTTGATGTGATTTATTTCTAAGTTCTTTCCCCTGTGTTATAGCTTATTTCAACAATTCCAACTAGCCGTTTAAAATTCCTAAAAGAAGCTGGCCACGGAACACAAAAGGAAGAAATACCTGAGGAGGAATTAGCAGAGGATGTCGAGGAGATAGATCACGCTGAAAGGGAGTTGCGGCGTGGCCAAATCTTGTGGTTTAGAGGTCTGAACAGAATCCAGACACAGGTATGGGCCTGGTAGAAAGGTAGGAGAGATGCTGGGAGCAAGGGCCTTTTCTCCTGGGGAGGAGGTTTGAGTGTGCTCCTTAACTTACTTTTTAGCCTTCCCAACCCACAAAATGTATTCTTTAAAAAAAAAAAAAAAAAAAAAAAATTGTACTGGTGCCTGGAATGAGTGAAACTTTTAACTGATTATGAAGAACGTGTCTATACGCCCCTAAGCTCCTTTTTTCCTAGCTTCCCCCACCCCCTTCATCTCAAAATGCTACTCTTGCCTATTTATCTGCTCTGTAAAAAGTGCCTTTTTCTTTTTATATGTTGATAGATGGAATGGTCCTTTCTCTTGTTCTCTCTTTCTCTTGCTGAGCAAGCTGTCACAATCTCTGATTCCTTGCAGATGGATGTAGTGAATGCTTTCCAGAGTGGAAGTTCCATTCAGGGGGCTCTAAGGCGGCAACCCTCCATCGCCAGCCAGCATCATGATGTAACAAATATTTCTACCCCTACACATGTAGTGTTTTCCTCTTCTACTGCTTCTACTACTGTGGGGTGTGAGTGTGTGTTCCTAAGTGCATGAAATTAACATTTCCTACTTCACACACCTAACGTTTTCTCATTTTCTCCTTAATGTTTAAATTCATTGTTCAGGCTTTTCATAAAGCTTTCTTTTCGTAAAGTGGATTGAGACCTCAAAGTGTTGTCGTTGTTGTTTTATTTCTGAGAGGGCTAGATAACAGATGGAACAATTGAACCAAAGATTAACTATGAAATCTGTGAGCTTGTCTCTGTGCTAACTCTTATAGTTAATATGGGGCATAAAATTGTAGCTTAGAATTTGTGAAACTACTATAAATTTTTGGGTATATGCCTTTAAACTTGTTTATACTGCATGGTTCCTAGAAGCATGTAACTTGAAACTGATCTAACAGAACCAGGAAATTGCATCTTTAAATCTAAACATGAATTTAGTATTTTGACTTTTACCTCTTCCAGTTTGGAAAATAAGTTACCTAAAAAGCTCTCAGTATACATAGCCAGTTGCTTGCCTTCTTAATCCAAACTTTGCTTGCCTTGCTTTGAATTTTTTTTTTTTTTTTTTTGACAGTGCTAAGGGTGTATAGGGGCAGTTTCTTGTTTAAACTTCAAAGTTCTGGTAGTATTTGTGGCTTTTTCTTTTTCTTGTTTGTATAATCACTTTAGTTTAAAACTGCATTGTATGTAAGAAATGTTCTGGTAAGTTTCAAAAGAAATGGGGAAAGCATACTGTTGGTTAATTATTGAACCGTTATACTATACTATAATTTTTATTAATTGACTAGAATAACAGATTTTCTTTCATATTTGCAGTAAATTGTAAACTCCCTAAAAGGTTTACCAGCCATATCATCTTACTGTGAAGTAGGGTCTTCTGATTTTATGGTGGCTTCTCAGTATATTATAGGTATTAAAGATAAAAACCCAACCCAAAATCTACTGAGTTTGCCTAAGTAAAGTTAGCCTTGTAATGGGCAGAGAAGTATCTTTCCCGTTTGGTCTTTAGGCAGTTAAGGAGTAAAGGAAGGAGCCTTGGAAAGCTGGAGAGAGAATGAAATTAAGGAAGAAAATAGTGTAGACCGTTTATTCAGTGTTGTTTGTTTAAGTAATTTTTTTTCTGTTTAAGTAATTTTAATATGATTTTTTAACATATTGTAAAACAGGCAGGCTAAGAACTGGCCCATTTTACAGGTGACTTGGACTTTAAACGACTTGTCCCTGGCTAATGAGTGGAGATAGCTTAATGTAAAGAACAGAACAGAAAGTAAAGGGAGCCAAAGACTTTGTCCTTATCAGCCCTTCGTTCAGAATTTTAAATTTGCAAAATTTCAAAACTGCAGACAGATTAAAATACTAATACATGTACATGAATACTCTTTACCTGAATCTACCACTTTTTAAGACTTGAAGGCATCTTTATCTATCTATACATTAATATATGCACTTCTTTCTGACCCATTCCCAAGTGGCAAGTGTCATGACATTTCATCCCTAAATACTTCAACGTGTACCTCCTAAGAATAAGAAGCCCTGTGTATAATCACACTATCTTATCACACCTAAGAAATTTAATATTGATGCCCTTGTATTATCTAATATACAGTCCATGTTCAGATTTCTTTAATTTTTCCACGTCATTTGTAGCTTTTTAAATCCAGAATCCAAAAGAGGGTCATTGACAGTTTGTGTCCTGACTCTTCAGTCTCTGACCTGGATACATTCCCTGCTTTACTTTTTATGACAGTTGACTTTCTTTTTTTAAGAGTCTACATCATCTTTATAAAGTGTCCTACGTGTTCTGTATTGGGTGTTTTCCTAGTGATCACCTTCATATTAAAATTTTTTGATAAGTTTATCTCACAGGTAGTTTGGGTTCTATTAATTTTTTTTCAGCAGTGTTTTAAGTAATTGTCACTTGGAGGGGGTGACACATACTTAGGTATACTATATATACCATATTTCTCTGTCTGGTTGTGTTCCGGGCTCTGTGTTAAATATCAGTTAAATCATAAAATGTTTTAAGATGTGCACACACACACACCCAGCCCTCTGCACACTCACCTCAGGCTCTTTTTTTGATGCATGAATTTGTATGCAGCTGGACCCATGTGGCCAAATGAATAGTGCTCCACTTCAGGGAAGTAGGGGCACACTTCAGAGAGAGGCAAAAAAAGGTTTGTATTTGTTGCTTCAAGTGTAATGTGTTCATTTCTTTATTCTGTGTTCCACACTCTTGGACTGTAAGGGAGTATCCAGGGATTGAATCCTAACTTGTTAGTGAGGTTATCATTATATACTAATAGTTGCAGTAATTATATTGCAGTAACCGTAAATATCTTTTAGCCTTTACTTAGTGGAGCCTTGTCTTCGGTGCTAATTAACATTAGCCATCATAGAGTGGCATAGAGTTAATTAATAATGTTCCTACGTTTAAGGCAAGGTTTTGTTTTGTCACTGGGTTTCTGCCCTAATGCGTGTAGAATAGCCTTAGAAATATCTGTGAAAGTCAGATTTCTTTGACCTTTATTTAAAGTCCTTGCTTTGCCTAGTAGAAGGAAAAATAATTATCTTTCAACTTTGTCATATGCTAGACTTGAAACATCTCTGGAGAGATCTTTTTTCCTTCATTTATTAGTCAGGTCTTTATTCTTAAAGATCTCTAGAGAAAACATTTTATAGTTGTTTATGAAGTACATCATTCTAATATTAGTCCTCACCATTAGTAAATTTTTTTGCTGAATAGCTAAGTCTTCATGGAAATGAGAAAGGGAGAGAAAATTTGATCTTCTAGGATGAGGGTCAGCAAACTGTAGCCCATGGGCCAAATCTGGCTTATCTATTTGGGATAATAGATTTGTACTGGAATGCATCCATGCCCATTTATTATAGTATGTATCTATGGCACCAAGGGCAAAAGGGAGTAGTTACTACAGAGACAGTAGGGCCCAGAAAAAGCCTGAAGTATTCACTGTGTGGCCCTTTACAAAGTTTGCCCCCCGCTTGCTCCAGATAATTAAAACATTACACAGGTGGGTCTCCCCTTGAGAACATTCAATATATGAATTTCCAGCTTTAGAAGACAGGTTAGAGCTTTCTCTTTTTTTTTTTTTTTTTTCAAAGTCTCCTTTAGTTGACCATTGCATTTCTTCTTAAGTTAGTGCATGTGGTAAAAGTAATGTTAAATACTAATAGCAGAAATGGGCAGCCTATTGATACATCAGCTAACGATTAAATAGTATTTTACAGCTATCTCCTTGTGTTATTCCTTTTTGCTATCAAATGTTAAGTATTTTGAAAAGTGAATAGTTTTGCAGGGTGTATGATCTTGTTTCTTAATATATTGTTTACCTTGATAATTTAAGTTCTTAAAATTACTTGATAATTATAATAATCATCTTAGGCTTTTGTTACTTTATATGCTTCATGCAGTGTTTTTCTGTTTTCCCCTTTGTTGAATAATTTTCAAAAAAAACTTTTGACATCAATATCATTGAATTTTTCTTATTTCTGGTAATTTTAGAATGTATATATCATATATAGCAGGTTTTAATGGATAATAAGTAGAAATTTAAAAACTGAATATAATAGTGAGGCTTAGATTTCATGAATGGGTAATGAGAGTCATTTATGTTTCTATTTAAGCTGAATTCTTATGGTGTTAATATAGTTTCCTCCCTACCTAAAGTATTGTGTTCATAATTATTATTTTCTTCAGAATTACTGCTTTACTTTGAGAATTTTACATATAGAAAGTAATAAAGATCACAGCAAGTGCAAGCTAGCTGAGTGTCGTGATTAAATCATGAGTCATTTCTTATGTTCTATATAAAGGAGAAAGTAAAACATACCTAGTTTGATGATTCCTGGTTAATCTGGATTTTATTGTGTGTCTCACATGAGAACCAACCTCTAAAAACTATAATGCTCTATTGCTGAGCTATCCTTTTAGGCTGCTGAAACTGTAACCACAGTCAAGTAGCTTGAGTAGAGGAGGCAGAAGGGAGCATTAGCTAACCTTGATCTTAGAAATTGTTTATTCTAGTGAAGTTTAGTGATAAAGTAAGTGTATGTTCTTTTACTGACTTCCCAGGAACCTGGAATGAGGAGCCCAGAAACCCGGGTTCTAAGACTCCTCAGTACTAATCAAGAGCTACTTGACATCACGTATCCATCCTCCCGGTTGCTTAGTTTCAGTACTTGCTTACTAGTTAGAATAAATGTCTCTAATACTGTTTCAGATAGAAATTCTTTCAGATAGAAAACAATCTTATGCCAACATTGAAGTTTTGGTAGGAAGGAATTCCTCCGGTTTTACCTGCCATGGTGTGTGTGTCTAGTTGTATATGCCCAGGTACTTGTTGCCCTCACCTGCTCGGTCTTTATACTCTGAACCTCTTAGAGCTCTGCTAACTCCCAAGTATCCAACTTCTGAGCTCTATATAGCAAATATTTTCTAAGTGGACATATTCAGAAACTGGATTTATTTACCCCCTCATTCCTCCCCTCTACACCCATATTGTTTTAAAAAGAAAAGAAAGAAAACCCCACAGATCACATAACTCTGTTTGCATTGGCAACAGTACCAACAACCTCGTCAAATAGGCCCCAGCTTCAGGGTCCTCTTGAGCAGCTCATCACCCATCAGGTTTGCTGAGTGATCTTCAATTTGTATTCTCCTGTGTGCCTCCTGGCTACTGACACCAACAGATTTTATTTTGAGAAAGTTATCTTTTTGCTTTTTAAGCTTCATTGTTAGGACTGGATACTTGGTAAATGTCACACGTATAAAATGTGAATTGTAATACTTCACAGTAAAACACAGAATGAATTACTATAATGGTAATAGTGCTAGCATTAGAAAATTATTTGCTGCTGTTCTTTGGTTGAATTAAGGAACTAAAGTGAATAGTACTAGTAGAATTGTGAAGTAGCATGTGATCAAGTTGTGAAACAAGGTGGAGGGGACGCTCGCTGCTCCAGGTGTGGATCGTGGACCAGCAGCATGTGTGTCACCTTAGAGATTGTCAGAAGGCAGGATCTCAGGCCCCTGCTGGATCAGAATCCACATTTTAACAAGATCACACGCTAATTTATATCCACGTTAACATCTGAGAACCCCTGGTGTTGATATTTGTCAGCTAACACTGTTCTGAGTCTGTAGTATACTAATTTAATCTCCCTTAACAGCCCTATAAGGCATGTACTTTTATTATTTTCCATTTAATAATTGAAGAAACATGTTTGACCAGGGTTCTTGGATACTAAATAGAAGAGCTAGAATTCACCCTGACATTTGCCTCTGTCTTTCTCATTTGGCTGTGCAGACTCTGTATAAAGGGCTGAGTGTAATCTAAAGCAGCTCACAAACAGGGCTTGACTGAGAGGAGGTGAGGTCACAATCAGAAGTTGGGCATAAGGCCCTAAACCCTAAATTACATTTTCAAAAAATACATTCACCGTGTTCATTTGAAGAAATGTATTAGTTTATTCATTATTATGTTTTTTTTCTGTCATAGAATGTCAAACTATCAGTTACTTCTCTTCATATTATGAGTAAATAATGTCTTCATTATTGAATAGGCTTTATTAGAATGAAAGCAAAAGTAAGCAGTGTATTTGAATTGGTATATATAGTACGTGCTCTACTGTGACGTGTACTTGGGTTTTGTCCCTTTCCTTCAATCTGCACGGCACTGAGTTAGCAGCACCTGACATCAGCAGGCACTGTCATGTGTTTGAGTCTGACTGCGCCTTAACCTCTTTCATTCATACAGCAGACTTCTGAGAAGGAAGGTGAATGGTTGGGCTGTTTAGGGGTAAAAAATAATAGAACACTCAAACTTGGTGTCTTCCTCGGGAAATTTTTCACAAAAGAATCCCAAAGGTTTTTATTTTGTTTTGTTTTTAATCTTTCCAGATTTAAGTTTTAATTCGTTATAGAGAAAAATACTAACACTTTATTAGCTAAATGGCATATACTCAAATATTTATAGCTGTTTAATGGCATTTTATAGATATTTATTTGGGTTTTGTCTTTATTTTTATCTTTAAGGGACTCGTGGGGTAGATGTGAGTTCATTGTGGCATTCAGCATATATTTGCTTGGCTTTTTCATAGTCAATGACACCCTAATTCCTAGCATGATAAATAGTAACCCTTTGTGCTTGACTTTGTTTAAATTATTTGAATTGTTTTCAAATATATATATTTTTTAATTTAAAAAAAATCAGCTAAGCTTGTGTATGGTTAAGTTTTTGTTCTGTTTGTTTTTTGTTTGATTTTGTTCTCTTAGGGAAAAAATCCTATAAAATGGCTATTAAATTTTTAGCCAGTGACAATGAGATTTTCTTAGTATTTGAATTCTATACCTCTTAATTCTTAGAATATGTGGTTTTGTTGTTCTGTAGTGTCCTACTAAAATATTCATTTTTTTACAGTGTATTGCAAGTTCCACTGCATTACATGCAAATATGATTCACTCATACCTAGCTGTTTGTGGATTCAAACTCATAAGTGAACCATTTTTAAGTCACGTTAATAGTCTGCTGATACCCATCTGTTTTCTGATATTTGCAGATTCGAGTGGTGAATGCATTTCGTAGTTCTTTATATGAAGGATTAGAAAAACCGGAATCCAGAAGTTCAATTCACAACTTTATGACACATCCTGAGTTTAGGATAGAAGATTCAGAGCCTCATATCCCCCTTATTGATGACACTGATGCTGAAGATGATGCTCCTACAAAACGCAACTCCAGCCCTCCACCCTCTCCCAACAAAAATAACAATGCTGTTGACAGCGGAATTCACCTTACAATAGAAATGAACAAGTCTGCTACCTCTTCGTCCCCAGGAAGCCCACTACATAGTTTGGAAACATCACTCTGATTGTAAGCTGAATGTTAATACACTAGCTGCATTGTAAAGAAACAAATTGAAACTGGGTCTTTTCACATTTTGTGACAGACAAGATAGTATTCTTGTCTTTGGACTTCAACAGAAGACACACTTGTACGAATGTAGATTTATTTTTTTAAAAAAAAAAAGCAAAGCTTTCTGCCAGACTGAGGGTGCTTTTTTGGGGGGTGGGAGAAATGAACTGACAGATAAACAGTAACTCGGCGTAAGTGACCCGTGGATCATCAGTAGTACCCAGGAGTGGTCCTGAACAGTGTGTTATTATCAGAGCTTTAGTTTATCTTAGTCCTTGATGGGAGAGAGGGAGGAGTAAAGCTGGGCGAGACAAAGAGCCCTGGATCATTGAATTGATACTTTAATTTCTGCTGTTGGCTGTTAATAATTTGGATTATTTATGTTTATAAATGATACAGATCTGTTTACAAGGTTTGTAGATACTTTTTTTGTTCCTGTTCATAGATGGGAAGCTTCCTTATAACTGATGCAGAGAAAAATTAGTCCTTCAAATACTGCTGTATTTTCAGGAAAAAAAAAAAAGGGGGTGTTTCTATTGAAACTGTACTAAATTTTTGCCTACAATTTACCTTGTTAAATATTGTAGATAAATTGCTAATACTAATAGCCAAATAGATAACACTAATGCTTTGTTTAAAAAAAAAAACAAACAAAAAATGAAAAGAAAACAAAAAAACATGAGCAGTGGTGTTCTAATGAAGTTATGGCATCTGTCCTAATTAGTTTCTTAAATACATTTACTACTTAATGGTTTTGAAACAACTGTTTAATTTTTAAAATTTTTGAAAACTTGCTAATAACCTTTTGTTCAGAATTTAGTAGATTGTTTAATGCAGGACATCATAATGAAAGATGCTTGAAATGCTTTTGTTATTTCAGGCAAATTAAATTAAATCAAACTATCAAACTACAAGAGAACCTTAGTCCTTTTTGTTTTTGTCTAAACATGTTAGTTCAGTAATGTGTCTTGGTGAACTGTGAGTGAACTGTATTGATTTTTCTAATAAATTCTTAGAGACCTTCATACAGCATGAGGGCTGTTGGCATTTTGAAAAAGGTTAATAAGTAGAAGCATACATGTTTTCCTTTTGTTTTTGAAACTTGTTTGTAAACATAAATAAATATGCCCTTTTATTAAATAAAATTCATGGCAATGCTTTTTTAAAAGACATTTCAGCTTCTTTACTCAATTCTGCATATAGAGTGCTTCAGTCTTTTCTTTGAACTGCAGTTGGAGTAAATTTCAAGATGGTAACAGCCCCATGAAATAACACTTTGATTTCTTGATGGTAATCTCATAGGTTAAGAAAATTATTAGTTTCGCCATTTTGACGTATTCATCATAGAATTTAGTTTATCTAAAAAACTCTCACAGTTTAAAAACAAGATAATGACCGCTGTTATCTTTGATACACTTACATTAATTCTGAAGTGGCCAAATAACAGATTAGGGAAAATGAGATTATGTGAAAAGGTGGAAAAGGTTCTAAAAGGATACATTTAGATGTAGTAATTAACTGTATGCTGGAATGCCTATTTCTCAGCCAATTGAATGCTTTAGCGCTGTCCTTTTTTTTTTTTTTTTTTCTTTTTTCTTTTGTCAACCTTCCCTTTTTTGCTTCTGTCTTTACCTTTTAGAAACTAGTGTAGTGTTAGGGCCAGGATTTCACCAGATAACACGGTCCTCAGGCTGACATAAAGTTTACGAGGATTACTTCTACACCTGAGAGTGCTGACCCAGCAAAGAAACATTTAGTTGATGGTGCTTGATATTTTTGGTGGGTGGGGGAAATCTTGTTGTCTCCATCAGATCTTTGCAGTAATCCTCTACAAGTCTTAGAAACACATTGGCCCTGTCAGCATTTGTAATTGTATATTTCTTCATCAGGTATTTATAGCAAACTATACTGTAAAAAGAGGTAGCATGATATACTGGGAAGCGTATTAGACTAGGAGTCAAGACCTGGTTCCTAGTCTTGGTTTTGCCATTAATGTGCTGCATGACCTTGGGAAAATCATTTACTCTACATGAAGGTGGTGGACTAGACTCTATCTTGAAGAACCCTTTCAACTCTAAAAATTGACCCTATCAACTGGAGCGCCTGCAAGGCATAGGGAACAGAGAAAAGGGAAATGTTTTCAGTTTTTTTTTTTTGTTGTTTTTTGGGGTTTTTTTTTTGTTGTTGTTTGTTTGTTTTTTTGGTTATGCTTAAATATGAATGTAATTTAGAAGTGCATGTGCTTTGAAGGATTTGTATTGAGCTTTTACAGTATTCATTTTTCAACTCAAGGCAATGGCTTTTTACACCAACTCTAATCCATAAACGGGTCTTATGACATCCATGAAGTAGTAGCAGGACATGTTTAGTGCGTATTTCTCTCTTTGAGACACTGTAATTTCTACCAGAAATTTCCAGAGCATTATGTAAGTAGAAAAAAATACAAGCAAGCTGTTAAAAGATCTTGGATCTCATTATATAGTATGTATAGCTGAAATCTGTAATTCAATCACTTTTTCTCTTTTATCCTCTAACCAAAAAATTGTTTAATTTTGCATCCCAAATGTTTTTAATCTTTGTATATTTTTTAAAAATCCTTTTCTCCTCCTCATTGCCTTTTTTGTGGTTGTAAATAGACTTACTTGCACTTTGAAGATGAGTTACTCCTTGTCATCTTACAAATATGTGATATGGTAATTTTCATAACAGATGTCAGTTTTGAACCAAGAAATGGTGATTTGTTTATAAGAAAAAAAATACTGGCTTCATTTCTGTGAACTTGCTCTTTGAAAATTTCTTTTTACACGTGTAAGCCAACCGAGATACCGTGACGGTGTTGATTTCTTTCCGTGACGCTTACCATCTATTTTAGCCACTGAGCCTTTTATTATTTGTCTATTTGTAAAGTTTATTTGTCTTAACTCATTTAATAAATATACTGTTTATCTGTTTCTGAACGGGGACTGAACTTTTTGAATATTGATTTGAACATTAGATTTTGGAATTTTTTCCACTTGAAATTTTAAAAATCTAATTGATGAAAATTCTGTAATGTACTTGAAATGTTATGGTTGTATTACAGTGAACAAGTGTCCCAATATGCATGATTTTTCCTCTAAAACCAGAGCAGCTACACATTCCCTATTCCTGCCTACCATCGTCTTCAACCCTTGGGGCACAGTTGATCATTTCTACAGCCCCTGGGAGTATGATGTTTTGGTTTCAGTTTAATTTTTCACATTAATTGTAAGAGCTTATTTTTTTTCATTTAAGTAATCCCCAGTTGTCAATATCAATTATCTGAATGCTATGGTAAATAATAATAATAATAAAATTGCCCTTGGTTTTTATAATAAAGTATTAACATAAACCAGCAACTATGTTGGAGTAATGAGTAAACTTGAAATGATTGTGAGCACCATATTTTTGATTAGTATAAATAACTAGAAAATTATGGAGTATATTTAAGTACCATATTTGTGGCATGAAGATACTTTCCATTTTGTCAAATTGGGCTATTTGTATTATGTATTAGAATTGAATTTTGAATTAAGGTCTCTTTGTAAAATGAACTGAATTAAGAAATGGAGAGTTTCTTTAAGCTTTTGCTTATTGACATTGCTCCTTCTCTGTGTTTTTAGAGAGCTTGTGTCTTCCTGTGAGCCTCTACGACTCCCAGACCAGAACTCCATATCAGCTTTTATCTTTTTAAATTATTGTTGCACTCATTTGAAGACCAAAGCAAAAAAAGATACCCTTATAATACCATAATTATGCCAACTAACTAAAAACCATATGAAAAATCACCTTTCTTTTAGAGTAAGCATTTTTAATAGCATAAAGAACGTTTCAAAGTAGGAAGGGAAGTTGGTGTTGGTGTTCCTGAACTTTTCTCATCAGATTGTGTCAAGAAGGAAATTAACCTCTATCCAAATTATTACTTCTTCAACAGATAATTTTGCCCCTTAAACTCTCAATTGATAATTTGTTTTTATGCTTTGTCTCAACTATTTCTTTGTCATTTTACCATTCAAAGGAAAAAAACTTCAGTTTATAGACAACTATACTAAATGTAAGCATTTTAATCTGTATTCTCCAAGTTCAGTGTGTCATTATTGAACATTATTACGTTAATGGTCTAAAAGTAGGGGCAAAGTTAAGGAAATGGGCATATGCTCTTATTACACTGTCAGTCTCTGGTCCAACTTTCTTAACCATCCTATACTGTATCCTTGGAAAACTAGTTTCCCAATCAATAACACTCTGGGTTTAGGTTCAATGCAGGAAGTCCCTAAGATTTTCTTAAATTAGGGTTACAAGGACCCCATTTTTTTTCCAAATCACTTTTTAGATTATTATGTATAAGCACCCATGCTTTCTTTAATTATTAAAAGGGATATTGTCACAACACAGGTTAGTCTTTGTGGAGTCTTTGTGCTAAGAATAAGTTAGTCTTTATGGAGTCCTTACACTAAGCATTTTACATGGATTTTGTACATAACCCTGGAAGTGTTCTGTCATTTAAAATGTGGGGAAACTGAGACTTAGAGAAGGTACCTTGCTCTAGGTCACATGGCTAGGTGGCAGGGCTGGGATTCATACTTGAGGGGACCTTTTTCAGAGTTCCAGCTGATAGCCACCGGGCTTCACTGTAGAACTAGCATCTCCTTAACCTGAGTCAGGGCCAAGCCTATGATTATGCGCTTAACTCTTTTTTTTTTTTTTTTCTTTTTCCTTTTTGCTTAACTTCTAATGTTCCTTTTGTTGCTCTTTTCTGTGCTTTTTTTTTTTTTTTTTTTCTGAGACAGAGCCTCAAGCTGTGAGCCTGGGTAGACTGCCGTGGCATCACAGCTCACAGCAACCTCCAACTTCTGGGCTCAAGCGATTCTCCTGCCTCCGCCTCTGCCTCCCAGGTAGCTGGGACTACAGGCACCTACCACAACGCCCAGCTATTTTTTGGTTGTAGCCGTCATTTGTTGTTTGGCGGGCCCGGCTGGATTCGAACCCACCAGCTCAGGTGTATGTGGCTGGCACCTTAGCCGCTTGAGTCACAGGTGCCGAGCCTGTTGCTCTTTTCTGGTACCTAATGTTTCAGAGATGATCTTAAGAATCTTTATAACCTTCCTAGAGGATAGCTCAAAAGATTGAGGGGGAAGATTCACCTGTTAAGATGTATAATCAAAGCTTTCCTCATAATCAGACTGCCTCCAACATAAACTCAATGAAAATGGTGTTTTTAACAGCATACTTTGAATAGAGAATTTCATGATTTGGTACTTTTAAATGGGTATTTTTAGTCAGTTTCATGGATAACCTATTAATTTAACAACTCATTGCTTTGTTGCCTGAATGACTTGGAATGAAAATAAATACATTAATGAGATAATCTCCGTTTTTTTGCTTTTGAAATTAGTGAAACTAAGATGTTTTACTTTTAGTTTCCTTTTTATTTTATGAAGAATTATTTTGTGCTTGCATAGTTATTTGCCTGGATGAAAATTCTTAATACTCTTGTAACATTTAGCCCAATAGCACACTGGATTTTAGATGTGACTAGTCAATTGGTACCCCTTAGTCTATAAAAATGAGAGACTTGCTGCTTGCTATAGTCTTTAAGCTATCTTAGTGAAGATAAAGTATTTTCAAACCTTTCTTTCCTGTAGGCTGCCTTTGAAATCATAAATATTTAATCTAAGGAATATCTTAAAGAATAGTCTGAGAATTAATACAAAAAAAAAAAAAAAATAGAAGAATGGCACCTTAGGGAGACCCGTGGTTTCTGAAGTTAGAAATTCAAGTTAGGATGCTTTTAATGTATCTAGTAATTAAAATTTTTCATCCTAATTTATGATATTCCAACAAAAGAGCAAAACTAAACCAAATATTAAAGATATATGTAGGGTTTTTGAATTTTTTATTTTTAATTGTGGGTGCATAATTGTATGTTTATGGGGTACATGTGATGTTTTGGTAGACCCTGTAGATAATGATCATATCAGGCTATCCATCACCCAAGCACTTCTCTGTGTTAGGAACAATTCAATTCCGTTACTGTAGTTATTTTAAAATACACAATGACTCTTAACTAAAGTTACCCTATTGTGTAATAACTAGGTCTTATCTAGTATTCTACATTTTTAACCATAAGACTGCTTTTTCAGTTAACTTCAGACTCTTTTGAGAAGGCAAAAGTCTGTGATGTATCTAAAATCTCTCATCTTCTGTATAGATTGAAGGTGGGTAGTAGTCTCAACCTCTGAGATGTGGGAGGGAAGAAGAGGATGGATTCTAACAGTGAAGCCACACCAAGTCTGTGGAACCTGTGACCCTTTCATTTCTATGTCCATTCCTATTTCCTTGTTCAAAAATTAGATCTAACAGCCAACTGCTTTCATGCTTGTGTCCCAGTCTTCCACCCTCCATTTGTCCAACAAATACTTCATGGAGAATTTGTTCTGTTCTGCATGCTGGGGAGAACCAAACAAGGTCCATCCTGTGGGGAGGACAGACAGATGTAGATGGCTGATCCGGTGCTCATAGTGCACTCAGGGAAGTCCTCACAGGGAAGGTAGCTGTAAGCAAGACCTAAAGGAACTGAAGGAGCCAGCCGAAGCGCCTTCCAAGTAGAGGCGCCGATATTTGGTGCTTGGCAGCTTTAAGGAACAGCAAGGAGGCCAGTGCAGCTGTGGGGGAGTGAGCAGCAGGGAAAAGAGCAGAGGTTCATTGAGGTGTAGTGGGGGTCTGCCAGTCTCCATCAGCAAGAAGTTTGACTCTTAGCCAGGTGGGCTGGGAAGTCAGCGAAGGATTCCGAACAGAGAAGCAAGCAGCAGTCTGACTTTTGAAAGGACCTTTGGCTGCTTTGTGGGAAGGGATGGATTGGGAGCTTGGACACCACTTAGGAAGCAATTGCCTTTCCAGATTCATTCCATTCCAGCTTAGCTTTTTCTGCTGCTTCAGACCCTTCTGAAGAGTCTGGTGGAGCCCTTGTTTCCTTTATGTGTGTTAACTTTGTGCTTGTCCCACTCATCCGAGCCTACATTTAGCCCATGTGCAGTTTTCCACCTGAGTTATACAACTGACTTCAATTTACTCTTACTCAGCAATGTTGTCACAAATAGTAAGTGGCCATTCCTTGGCTGCCAGTCCCCAGGATCACTGCCCCTTTTTCTCACTTTGGAAAAGCTCTTACTACCCAATATTCTTTATGTTAAGCATGACTTCCAGTCTCCTGCAGTGTGCCAACCTTCACTGGCTCTGTCCTTAAGCAGGGCACTCAAGTTGGCCACCACAGTGCTGCTGCCCTGACCTAGATGGCTGCCTCCTTGAGGCTCACACCATCTTGGTGCCTAAACCTGAACCACCTTCAACTTCATACCCGTTCTTAGCTTTAGAGCACACTTGCAGCCTTGCTGGTAACCAGAATTTACACTCTCTTTTCTGGTTTTCCTGACTGATACTCAAGGCAAGCTTCACTTTGTCTCTTATTCTTTGGGGGGCCATTCCACATTGTATTTATTCCAAACCCTTAATTTCACTTGAGGCTAGGATTCAAGACCTGGCTTACATCTCCCTCAGATCCAGGGTTTAAGACTAGAATGCACCTCTCTTCATTCTCATTATCAACCAAACCTTCAGGGTTTTTTCATAAATTTTACATTACTGTAAATTTTATGTTACTGGTTTTTGATCCCAAAGATGAGGATTTTACATCTACCTGTATTCAACTCTTGTTTTAGTCAAGAGTCCTCAAACTTTTTAAACAGAAGGCCAGTTCGCTGTCACTCAGACCATTGGAGGGCCAGACTATAGTTTAAAAAAAAAAAAACTATGAACAAATTCCTATGCACACTGCACATATCTTATTTTGAAGTAAAAAAACAAAATGGGAACAAATACAATTGCACTGCCTCATGTGGTCCACGGGATCCCTGACCTAGACTCTTGATTTTGTCGTCCAGTTTATTCTCAGACCTTCTCAGCTTAGCGCTGCCCAATACGGTGACAAGTTTTCCTGTATTGAAACAGCTGTCTCATGGCAAAACTAAAAGACATGAACGAGACAGATCTGCAAAGAATCCTTTGCCTCACTTTTAACTATTGCTAGGCCAGCCAATACTTCATCCAATCAAGGGATCTCCTCATTGAATCTTCCTTCGTCCCACATATAAATAATGATCAAATCCCAAAGTAGATAATTAGTTGTTGAAATGCCGTTGATGACGTTTCCTGTTTTGCTACCAATATTTCTTCCTTGGTTTGAAGTGCTCTCTTTTTTACCAGTCTCTTTACTTTCACTGTTCTTACTCTGGTGTAGTTCCTAGATTTCTTAGCTGTTCCTACCCACATCCCTACCCTAACTCTTTCTTCAATCCGTCGAACATACCCATATCATCCCTTCCTTCTTCAGAGAATAGGAAGTAACTAGTAGCCCCCAAAGGCTTGTCATGGCCCTTTATTCTTTGACAACTGCTTCACCTCACAGAGTTGTTGCTTGCCTCTCTTTCTCCACAGCTGTGAGCACATTGTGTGTTCACAGTGCACACAGCCCCTGACCCCTCTCCTACCCCAACACAACCGACCTGCATGAGAGAAACGTTTGAACACTTTCTTAAGAGGAAAATCACCTCTCCAGGATGGTGCTGAGGCTTGAAGAGTGGGTTTCTGAGGTAGAGGACAAGACAGTGTTGTGTGAAAAGAGCATTTACCTAGCAGTTCATTAGAACTGGGTTCTAGAAGGTCCAAACTCTGTCTTACACCAGTTTTCAATACCCCGAGTTCTGTTTCTTTAACAGGAATATGATTGATACAATTCCTGTCCTGTAAATGCTGGATGAGCTTGAGACTGTGAAAGCAATTCAGCAATTATAAAAGACCATGCAACATGGTACTGTTGACTCAATAGCCACAGAAACCATCCTGTGAAGGCTGTTCCTGCCCCCCACCACCAAAAAATTGGCTTAAATAAAAAAAATTCAGAGTTGAAAAGGCCCTTATGTCTCAGCTAGTCATAAATACCAGGCATCGTGAAGACTACCCAGGAGATGCATCTGATTAGAAATAATAGTGTTTGCTTCCATTTTCATTTTTTTCTCTTTTTAGTTAATGGAAACATTATTTTGTTTTTTAAAAACAAGCAACCTGTTTACTTCTGGTGCTGGAGATCGGATGAGTGTGGTAATGACCCATCACTCGGTTTTTTTCTACTTATCATTTAGCTGAACCCTAGTTGCTCTGATGACTTGGCACTATTATTCAGTTTTTATTGCCTTTCTTGGTCATATCTTTATTCCCATGATAAACCAAGTGATAATTCAGTATTTCCCAAGCTTTGCTGCATGCTGTAGGTACCAAGGGGAGCTTCTCTCAGCCTCAGACTTACGGTCCGTAGCGTGGCTTGAGCATTGATGTTTGTAAAAATTTCTGAGATGGGCTCGGCACCTGTAGCTCAGCGGCTAGGGTGCCAGCCACTGAGCCAGAACTGGCGGGTTCAAATCCAGCCCTGGCCTGCCAAACAACAATGACAACTACAACAAAAAATAGCTGGGTGTTGTGATGGGCACCTGTAGCCCCAGCTACTCGGGAGGCTGAGGCAAGAGAATTGCTTAAGCCCAAGAGTTTGAGGTTGCTGTGAGCTGTGATGCCACAGCACTCTACTGAGGGTAACATAGGAGACTCCGACTAAAAAAAAAATCTGAGATGACTCTAAAATGCAGCCACAGTGTGGGAACAACTGAGTTAAACACACAATTGCTGGAAACCACAATACTGAAATGCAAGAAGTTAATGAAGAACCCAAAAAATAATTTTGTAAATCTATACATGAAGATTGTCAGATCTTATGACAAATATTAAACTTTATATTAAAGTACTTATAATATTTAAGAGTATACATCTTTAAAGTTTTTACATAAAAATCATGTGTACCTGGAAAAAATTACTAGTTGAATCTTTTCCTAAGGGCAATTTCTACGTCATATTAGATGGCTACAACCATCTGTTCAGTTAACCCCTAAATGATCCCATTTACATACCCGACTGGTGGTGTCTTCCTATGCTTGACTTTCTAGAAATTGTTATACCACACACACACTAATATTAATTGAGGCCCTGTTCTGGGCCATTTGCCTTCTTTACTGAGGTATTTTATCTCAGTCATTACAACTCTACACTTCTCTTAAAGAAGTTAAGGAAGTTGCCTATGGCCCCACAGCTAGATAGTATCATCTGGGATTTGAATCCAGAGTTATTCATCTCAGAGGTTGTCCATCTCATTGTGTAAGACTGTAAATCCTCTTTGGCTGGGCCTGCAGCTTACATGGTTTTCAGTCCTCAGACCCCATTCCCATCTTCTCTCTTCCTTACTGAACTTCTCCAGTTCCTACGGTTTCTTCCTAGCAGGGGGCTTGTATGCCCTAGTTTACAGGGGATAGTGTTGGTATATAAGCCCACTGTCCCAATGGGTTCTAGTTGGAAAGTTCAAAATGGTATGTTCTCAAGTTGCATCATTTCGGTACCTTTTCTCCAAAGTGTCTATATTCGTCTGTGTCGACGACCTGGCAGCTGCTATTTTGAAATTATGGAATTTAGGATTCTACTGCTATCAAGTAGAAAACCACTTTTTGTCACCTGTATAGATGACAAAAAAAATGTATAGAGGCACTTTTTGTCACCTGTATAGATGACAAAAAAGTCAAGTATGTTCTCCCTAGTTGGAGTAGCTCTCAAAAGTTCAGTTCACAAATCTCAAAGCCTCTGAAAATTTCTGGCAAAGAAAACTACTGCAATCCCTTGTGCAATTCTTCAATTGTTTGGGAGACGCCTACCTTTTTTTCAGCCCAAAGCACAAGAGACTGAGAACATAACGGGACATGACCATTGACTGAAAGGTGATTGCTTAAGTATCTTAAAAACATATGTAGCTAATCTGAGTCCTTAAAGAAGCTCTGTGGCTTTTTATTCTCTTCTTTTCTCCCTCCCTCTTTTCTTCCCTCCTGTCTTTCCTTTTTTTCCTTTTTCTTTCTTTCTTTTCTTAATGGATAAACCTTGCCTCCCAGAGATGCATTGTGAGTCGGCCTTCCCTTTATTGAGCATCTAATAAAGTGACAAATATGTAGACCATCAATGATTCTAAATGAATGTAGTCAGGATTTTTAAAAAAGTGCTTTCCTACAAGATTTTAATAGCAACTCATGAGTTTAATAACAGGCATGCTTAAGTATATTTTAGCATATATTTATGATGAAATAATATCCAGTTGTTAAAAATGTAAACAATATGCTTAAAAAAACATACCTAGGTTTTATAGCCTTTTTTCGTTCAGCTTAACATTGTAATTATTTCCATATCAATAGTCTAGATTCAGTTCTGCAAAACATTAGTTGGGTGAGTTGGAAGCTGTTGTTGAGTCTCTGTGAGCTCTCAGGGTTACCGTGAAAATCGGATGGGATGAGGAGGCAGATAGCCTAGCACAGAGCACACAGCCTATGAGAAGAGCTCAGAGAACAGGCAACTTTCATGGAAGGGCTATTACCACCAGCAAATTGTGCATGTTTGCTGGCCCTTTGTTTCTCTCCTAGTGCAAGGAGAGAAAAAGATCAAGTATGGTAAACTGGTAGGCTGTGAGCCCTAATTTAATCCACAGATTATGTTTTGTTTGCCTACAATGGTAATGCCCCACAAGACTTCTAAAAAATATTTTTCATTGATTATCTACATTGAAAATTAGGTAAATGTGCACTAAAAACATGCACATTTTTTGGCATCTGGTGACATGAGGTCCTCATTCCCACACTGGGGACAATGGCTTGGGGCCTTTCCTACCCTCTCCAGTTTGCTGTGTCCCCACCACTCCCTGTGGTCTCCTCAGCGCTGTTATGTGCCAGTATTGGTGACCATTTGTTATTGTTTCTCTCATAGAACCAAGAAGAAAGAGAAATATTTTTGTTGCTATCAAATGTGAAATCAGAACCACTGATAAGGATTCACTTTAAACAAAACTTCTCACCCTGGTCATCTTCACTCCTATGTTACCTGCCTTTCCCCAAAGGCATTTGTGTCGACCCTGTAACTGTCTCACAAAATTTTAGACCCATAAGGAACTAGCACTTCAGACGAGATAATACTTTCCCTGGTAGAGATAAGACCCAGGCGAGATCATGACTTGCTTGGCCAAGGTGCTATTGGGGACAGTTTCTAAGGTAGAGACTTGTCGACTCTATTAGGCTTTCAGACATTTTACCTTTTTGTCTTAATTGCTGTTTCTATTTATTTGAGGCAAGTTCTCACTCTGTTGCTTGGGCTACAGTGTAGGGGCATCATCATAGCTCAGTGCACCACCAGATTCCTGGGCTCAAGTGATCCTCCTGCCTCACCCTTCCAAGTAACTGGGACTACAAGTGCCACAACACCTGGCTAATTTTTTTTTTTTTTTTTTCTTTTTGCAGAGATGGGGTCTCTATATTGCACAAGCTTGCCTGGCACTGCTGGACTCAAGTGATGCTTCCACCTTGACCTCCCAAAGTGCTAGGATTACAGGTGTGAGCCTCCACACCTAGCCTTGTCTTAACTTTTAAGTAATAAAAGTTAGTGTGAATGAATGAATCTTTGAGTATACAAACCCTCCAATGCCTCTTCCTTTTACAAAACACACATGCAACTCATTGCTTTCTAGAAGTAGAGTTTTATAACTTCCTGACCATTTCAAGAAACTTTTTTGTTTAATAAGCTTTGATTTTGCCACAGTGTGTTTTTGCAAATTTTAAGTGACCATTTGAAAAGTATTAAATTTTGTATTACTTGGTTTCCTTTTCTCAGGGTTGGAGAGCTGGGGTAGAACTTGTCCACTGAAGCCATACAACTTTGAAACATACATCTGAAGGCTGTTTGTTATAGGTCGTAGATTTGGTTTGGTATCAGGAAAAGGCTTTGCCTATTGAACTGGAAAACCCAGGAATAACAGGTTCCCTTATTATTTATATAAAATTTCAGTCTTCTCCAAAGCTTTACTTAATGCAAGTAACAAACGACTGAATTAAATCATTAAATCTTTTTCTTCCCTTCACTGATTTCTGGAAAGGAAAACTGCCCAAAGGAGTTAGAAAGCAGATGACATGGGTAATTCACAATCAAGTCTGTGCTAAATAGATGAGGCTTTATGACTGTGTATAAAAATGCAAAGCACTTTTGAGATGTACCATGTGACTGATGGAGTTCATTTGAAGACAGAACCAAAAAGAATTATTTCTGGTAGCTTTATTAAGAAAACAGCTTTTTATACTTTCCCTTTTGGAATATCACGTATATCATTGAATTGGAAACAGTTTTGTATGGAAGATGCACTTATTTTCGAAAGTTGTATGTGGGTGTTATATTTGTTATGAATTATTCCCAAATATATACAGCTTTGGGTTGTATGTCCAGTTATGATGCTCATTGTTAAATTGACAATAATCCATGCTCATTGTTAAATTGACAAAGTATATAATGATGAGGCAAACAACCCTTAACCCCATCAGCCAGACTCAAAATCTTGGTGTCTATATTTAGAAACTTTCGTTCTCTATGTTAGTACCACCATTCATATCGATCCAAACCTTTAGAACTGTACCAGTTGGGGTTTCAGATATGTAAAAGCAAGTTTCATGGATTTAGGAACGGCCCACTACAATCCAAATTGGGAGGAGGGACAGAAAGAAACTAACAGAAAGAAAATCTGCCCAATGAAAATGTAAAGCATGCCCCATCAATCTCAGTGACCAGGCCAGCTGAGGGGAAAGGGCAAAGGATCCAGGTTCACGGTGAGGCTATCCCTGAGGAAGGAAGAGGACAGCGAAGAAAGCTGTGTAATCAGTCTCCAGCAACTGTACAATAAAGTCTAACTGCCTCCCAAGAGGCCTGTAAAGTGACAGCAGTATAACCTGCAGCCCCGCCCACTCTTCATGGGACCCTCATAAGTGGAAAGAAAGGCATAAATAAGCCATCTCTCCATCCGTTGCCATCTCTCTCAGAAAGGGAGATGAAGTAGGCTAAATTAGGAGGCACTTCCTGTGGTAGTAGTCCCAAGGGGCAAGGGTGGAAGACCCAAGTGGAACAGCAGCAGGAGAGCAGCCCAGAGCACAGCAGCATCACCTGAACAGCAGTGAGTCTTGTTACACTAATAGTCTGCTGTTAATCCTGTTCCAGCAACCTTGACTGTGAGTCTGCCCTGTGCAAGGACTATGCTAGGTGGGAGGGGTCCCCGATGAAAAAGTCACAGTATCTGAGACTGATACAGGAACAATTATAATAACACATAAAGTGTAATAATGATGCCAAACAGGATATGTTGTTGGAAAATTAACTCCAACTAGCATGGGAACCCAGGGCTAAAAAATATTAGTGAAAGCTCCTGGGCAAAAAATGGAGAGATGGATGTAACTTTACCAGCCCGGAGAGATTGAGATAGTCCAGAGAGAACAGCTAGTGTAAAGGAGCAGGAGAGACAATGATACTTCCTTCATGATCTATCTCCAAGCTCATCAGGTAAGCAGTACCACTGAATTCACTACCCTTTAAGATTTATCGAATCACAGCTGTTCAAAATATACTAGAAATCTCTTTAAAACAAGCTAATGAGAAAGGCTTACCTGATTAACTAGATTCTTTGAGATGTAGTATTGTCTTTTAGGTACATAAAGGCATTCAGATGAGAATATCTGTGTTGGATACGAAGATTTTTGGAAACTGACAATGGAACATTCACTTCAATGTATGCTTCTAATGAGTTGTTTTCTATGAGAGCATTGACAATCTTGATATGCTGTCAATTTGCTATGCTCACTCTCCTTTTGCTTCCATCTAAAGTAAAATAAATCCTCAATCTAAATAATAAATAGTGTACCATTCAGTGTAAAAAATAATAATAATAATACATACAAAAAACATTTGGTTACCAAAAGGTCATTCTACTGTGAAGTGAATAATATACCTAGTAAATATTTTCTTGTGGGCTGATTTGGTGACAGAAAAGACAAGAAGGCTTAGAGATAAATACGTGTGTCTCTGAAGTTATGTCTTCAACACAGGCTGCACAACCGCATGTCAAGATCTAACACATTCAGAAAAAAACAATTCTGTCTTATGTCAACACGACTGAAGCTTGGATCATCACTGAATTCAAATTGTTTAATGATTTCTTCATTCATGTCTTTTAACTATACAATACACTTTGCTGTGTACTCAGATTCATGGAATGTGGAGGAGACATCTGATTGAGTATTTTCTATTCAGGCTGTTTACTTTGTAGTCAAACATTCTTCAAAGACGTTTTAGTCTCCCCCGACACACACGCACATTTCTGTCAGTTCCTATTTGGAAAGGTTAATTGAGACCCCGAGTCTCAAAGCCTCTGACACAGGCGCAACTTCTGCTGGCCTTAATAGTTTTCTTTGAATTTGCTGCCAGTTCTGATTCTACATGTAAATATTTGACTGAGTTGGTTTACAAGAGTGGGGAAGCAAAGTTACCATAATATAATGTATGGTATGAGAAAACTAACTTTCATTTCTGCATACTTCCTCTGCAAATTTCTTGGTGGTTGTCAAATTTGCAGATTACTGCTCTTCCTTAAACTCTCAACCTCCTTTGGAACTGCTGAGTCGACTGGGAGATAAGGCAGCACATTTGCAGGAGCCCACGCTGTTTTAATTAACTTGCCTTAATGTCACTGAGGAGGTGGGGTTGAGGGGGCCCTTTGCCGTGACCCTTAACTCTTGAAAAGTGAATGTCTTATGACAGACAGCCAGCTTTGAACTGTTCACTCCGGACTGCTGACATATTGGGTGGCAGGAGAAGGAGTTTACTTGAGTTGGTTTTTTTTTCTTTCTTTCTTTTTTTTTACCTTTCCAAAAAGCAGAGCCTACCTTGGAATGTAATAGAAATAACCCACCACACAAGAAATAGTCTGTGAGCCTAAGAACTTGCTGTGAATGTTGGCTTTTTGCCACAACCTCCTGCAGGAAAGGAAGAAAACTCGTCTCTTTCCACCACCTCACTTCCTCTTTGCAGCCAGAGGTCACCCCAAATTTAGACAGGAGGAAGGCCCTTGACAGAACAGCCAGACCCTGTGCTTACTAATCTGTGCCTGTGAGCCACATAAGCAATTTTTAATTTTCTAGTAGCTGCATTAAAAAAGCAAAAAGAAACAGATGAAATTAACTTCAGTAATATATTTAGTCCAGCATATCCAAAACACTGAAGTTTTGACATGCAATCAATAGAAAATTTATTAAAAGAGATTTTTTATTTTTTTAACTAAATATTAAAAAGCTGGTGTTTATTTTACACTTAGACCATGTCTCAATCAGACACTAATTTTCCATTGAAAATACATGTTCAGTGATTTAATTTTCATAAAATTAACAGCTGAAAAGATAGAGTCACAAATTGTTCCATATATACTAAGAATTGTTTCCTAGTAACTAACCATGTATCTGTTTTTAAAAACAAATCAAAATAAAAGTAAAAATTTCCTTAGGTGCACTGCCCACATTTTAAGGGCTCACTTGCCCATGTGTCTGGGGACTATTGTGCTGACAGTAGAGAATTCTGATCTGCTCCTTAAAGTGTGACCCCCAAAATGGCAGCATCAGCCTCCCTTGGACTGTAATCAGAAAGGCAAAATCTCAGGCCTCACTCAGAATCCGCATTTTACCATCTTCAGGTGATTCACGTGCACAACATAGTTCGGACAGCACTGATCTAGTTTAATGTATCAAGAAAGTTTGTTTTATTCTACCCATTTTCCAGATGAGTATAATGAAGTTCAGGAAAATTGCATAATGTGCTTTAAATTGCAGAGCTGCTAAGTGGAGAGGAGAAATTTAAGCACAAGTCGTGTCCGTTTTTAAACCCACATTCTTCATAGTGTTGATCAGCCAAAACATGGAACATGGTAGACTTGGGATAAGAAAGTTAACTTTCAATGGTGTTCACAGAGCACTAAAACACAACGTTTCTTCTTAGTTTTCCTAATAAGGTCAAGGTTAACATGTCTGAGTGGTGCCATCATGTTTACAATACCTAACACTTGCTGAAAGTGGGCTCTAGGCTCAGAGGCTCCTTTCCTGTGTTTCTTCTTACTTTTACTTTCTATTTATGGCAGAAGGGACCAGTTTTCCATTACAGGAGAGACAGGTAAAGTAGATGTATGTAAGTATAGAGAATAGGAGTGTGAGTTCCAATGGTGCATGGGCGTGGCCACCTGGGGAAGGGGCCACAGGAAAAACCAGGGTATGTGCGACAGAGCCCTCGAGGACGACACCTCCCTCAGAGGCAGGACCCTGCCGGCCACACCCTAGAGAGGACGGGAGCACCGAGTACTGTGCTTCTGTTGCAGGTGAGCTGAACTTCTCTCCCTATACCAGTGTCCATTCAGAGCACTTAAAAATCACTACAGCTTCGTGTGTGTTGTGGATGGTAACTGTATTTGTTCGATGGGTTGCCCAACATTTCCTACCTCCCAGCACACACACACACAAAGTTAGATACAGACCTCCTGGACCCAACAGCAGCAAGGCAGTGGGCAGAAGGCAGGAGCTCAGCCCATTGGATGCTCTTCCTGGTTGAGGAGGATAGAGCAAGTGCCTTAAAGAATCACTTAGGGCTCATAGAGCCATGGTGGTGATGGCATGATGGTTGCATCAGTGTCCCATGGTGGCCGTGATTTCAGTGGCAGGATTCAGCCAGGGCAGCAGGAATACTCTGACCAGGCTTTGGCCTCCTCGGAAATGCTCTGTTTTCTAAGTGTCATGGTTTTTGTTGGTAATAGCAGCATTCTGAAACTGCCTCTTCCAGAGGTAGAGAGCTGCTTTCTGTCTTGTGCAATCAAAAGCCCAGACTGTTAAGGTGGGATTCTTTGATTGTCTTTCTCCCCCCCTAGACTACCAAGCCCCTTGAGAGTGGAGTCCGTATGTGTTTGTTCACACTACATTCTCTCCATGGCAAATGTGAGCAAAAATGGCACACAGACGTGGCCACCTGGGGAAGGAGGTGTGGGAATGACCAAGGTATGGGGAACAATTCTCTGGATGAAGATGCCTCCCTCAGAGGCAGAGCCCCTAGTTTCAGACCTAGCTGGAGCTCAATAATGATTTGATGAATGAATGGGCATTGAGCATCTAGGAGATGTCAGTAAATACTTAGAGCAATATTGAAAAGTCACGCTTTTACCTTCTCAAGACAGACTAAACACATTTTATGACTTAAAAGAATCTATCTATGAAACTACCTTCAAAGATAAAGAGTAAAAATACCTTACTGGACCCAAACTGATTCATTCAAAATTCCTTCTCTGATTTTTCTAAACTTTTGTTTTTTAATCATAAACTATTTGAAGAGCTTAAACAGAACAGAACATAAAGTTGAAAGATTTTGTGCAGCAAATATGTGATGCTTTCAAAATGAAAAGAAATGGTTATTTGAAAAATAACATATTTGAAGCTATTGGCAATATGACATGGCTCAGCCAGGAAGATCACACGTATCTGACATGGAAACGTTGTTCCCAGAATTTCATGAGTATGTGGCTTGCTGTAGCTGTGCTGAGCAGTTTACTGACAGTATGAAGCCTCACAAAAACCTACCAGGTGAACTACATTTGTTGCTTTTTTTCCAGATGAGGAAACTGAGACACAGCATAAACACTAAGGTCATATAGTTAACCCAGATCACACAGTTCAAGAACTAGAATTTAAACTCCAGCCTGATTCCCGAAGTTGAGACTTTTATCCCATGCTATACTTCTTACCTAATAGATTTGTGGCATATATTTACAATAAAGACTCTGGTTCCATCTTTGATATTTGACCACTGACAGCTTTCAGGTCCCACCCCTCCTTCTTCTGTTCTTTTTGTTTGTTTTTTTGTTTGTTGTTAAGGGAAATTTTCCAGCTCAAGGGAGTAGGCACTGGTTATCTGATTGGTATATTCACAAAGCTGAATTTTGCTAGTGGGCAGGATCACTAAGGGTAAGAATTAGCCCTTATGCAAGACACTCTTCTGCTTTTTATCCACTGAAACATTCAATTCAACAATCCTACACATTTTTCATTGTCCTCCACCCCCTTAAATTGTCCTCATGATCACCCCTGCTCAGTTTCCTTATGTCCTCATCTCCTTTGCCCATCTCATTTCATCAGACCCTGGTTGGACCATCTCTGCCTACTTGGCCCTGGCCTTTGAAGGTGGTTAGGGCAAAACGCGGCCACATTAACTGACCTCGCTTTGAATTTAATACACTCAACAGAGTGGCAATAGTGACCATTTTAAAATATAAAATGCAATTAAAATCTAAATCAGATCATATATCTTCTGCTCCATATCTGGCAGTGACTGCACCCCCAAATTCACAATGTCCTCCACGCCCTATATACCGGCCCTCTCCATCCTCATCTTCTATGATTCTCTGCATTATTTCTTGATTGGTTATTGTGGGCCCTTTGCTGTTCCTTAAAAACGTCAGGTACAGTCTCACAACTGTAAGGCCATAACTTTTTTTTTTTTTTGCAGTTTTTGGTCTGGGCTGGGTTTGAACCTGCTGCCACCTCCAGCCTATGGGGCCAGTGCCCTACTCCTTTAAACCACAGGCGCCACCGAATAACTTTTTTTTTTAAATTTCAGAGTACAAATGTTTTGGTTACATGGATTGAGACCAACGTGGAAGAGTGTCCATCATCCAAATGGTGTACCTTGTACCTGTTAGGTGTGATTTCAACCACCCCCTTGTCCCCTCTCCACCTGCTGATTTCCATCGAGTTTTACTTCTATTTGTGCACATGAGCGCTATTCAGTTAGTTCTAATTTAATAGTGAGCACATGTGGTGTGTGTTTGTCTCTTCTTGCAATACTTCACTAAGGAGGATGGTCTCCAGTTGCATCCACCTGACACCACAAAAGGAATTACTTCATTATTTTAATGGCTGAGTAGAATTCCATGGTATATATTTACCATATTTTATTAATCCATTAATGTATTGGTGGAAAATTTGGGTTTATTCCACATCTTTTTTTTTTTTTTTTTTTGAGACAGGGTCTCACTTTGTTGCCCTAGGTAGAGGGCTGTGGCATCACAGCTCACAGCAACCTTCAACTCTTGGGCTTAAGCGATTCTCTTGCCTCAGCCTCTCAAGTAGCTGGGAATACAGGTGCCTGCCACAATGCCAGCTATTTTTGTTGTTGTTGTTGTTGTCATTGTTTAGCCGGTCTGGGCTGGGTTCAAACCTGCCAGCCTTGGTCTATGTGGCTGGCACCATAACCACTGTCCTACAGGTGCCAAGCCATATTCCACATCTTTTTGATTGTAAATTGTGCTGCAATAAACATTTAAGTGCAAGTATTTTTTTAATAAAGTGAGTTTTTTCCCTTTGGGTAGATACCCAGGAGTGGTATTACTGGATCAAATGGGAGGTCACTTTTAGTTCTTTGAGAAATCTCTACACTACTTTCCATAGAGGCTGTACTAGTTTGTAGCGCCACCAACAGTATATAAGTGTTCTTTTCTTTCTGAATCCATGTCAACATCTGAATCCATGTTTGGGGACTTTTTGATAAAAGCCATTCTCACTGGGGTTAGGTGATATCTCAATATGGTTTCAATTTGCATTAACTACTTCTCCCATAGAGAGCCATGTGGATCACTTCCTCACCTCCTCTAAGCCTTAGCTCTATTTCCACCTTCTCCTTGAGATATTGTGACCTTCTGTGACAGCTTGCTTTACCCAAATATCCACAACAATATCTCCTGTCTGAGACTCTTAAAATGTCGCCTTTCCATTGCCCAATTTAAAAATGAAGTCTGTTCCTCCCTTCCCCCTTGAACCTGGGTGGACCTTTGTGACACTCTCATCTAGCAGAGACACTGTGTGATAAGGAGGGGCCATAAAAGCCAATGCCCTACCATTCTCTAGTAAAAGAAGCCAGGGCTCCTCATAGAAATGATTGATTTCAGGACTAGAATAAGAAAGGCACAGGGGACCCTGGAGCATCTTGATGGACCAGAATGTAAGGAGGCTCAAAAAAGTAAAGAATGGGGACGTGTCAATGGGTCTATGTGGCCAAACTAAATACAACCCAAAGCCAAAAGCTGATACAGTTTGAGCAAAAAAATAATGTAGTATTGTATTATAACCAAAAGCATAAAATAAATATACAAGAATTCACAGTTACATAGATAAAGGGGGGAGGAGAGACAAGTCTTCCACACAGAAGAATCCCAAATAACTCAAGGAGATACTACCTGTTCCAAGTGGTACAGTTTAGCCTCCCTTTTAAGTGTGAATTAGACTTTGTGACTTGCTTCCTAAGAATAGAATATGGAAATGGATAAAAATAGCAATTGTACTGGGAGAAACACGGCAAACATTACCTTTTAACTAAGTGATCAAAGTTAACAATACCAGGGATGGCGCGTGGGTAAACCAGATGTGATGTGGGGAGGATGCTTCACCCCAGTGAGCTTCTTTCCAAAAACCTATTTCCTCCATCTAATCATAAGGAAAACACTGTGCAAATCCAATGTGAGGGGCCTTCTTGAAAATGACTGACTAGTATTCCTCAAAATTGTCAAGGTCATGAAAAAGAAGACGGAGAAGTTGTCATAACCAAAGAGACTACGGAGCTATGAGAAAAAATGCAGTGTGGGATCCTGACTGGATTGTGGAAACAAAAAAAAGGAACATTAATGGAAAAGCTGGTGAAATCCTAGTAAAATCTTGAGTTTAATATTTATGAACCAATGTTGGTTTCATAGTTTTGACAAATGTACCACAGTAAGGAAGAAGGTAACATTAGGGGAAATTGGGTGAGAGTTGGTACAGAAATTCTGTACTTTCCTCATAACTTTTCTGTAAATCTAAAATTATTCCAAAATAAAGCTTACTTTAAAATACAGAGCTTCCGCCTGTTCTCTGTCTCTCTCTCCCCTGTGTGTCTCTCAATCTCTTGCAACATTTACTTTCATATATATGATGCTGTAAGAAAGTCCAATATGTAGAGGAGACTGCTCCAGGTACCCGAGCCTCCAGTCCTGCTGCTGTCCCAAATGATGACCAGCACCAAGCCCCAGACATGTGTGTAAAGAAGCTTTTGAGGTAACTCCAGCCCCAGCCACTGGCTGACTGCAGCTCTGTGAGAACCGCTGAGTGAGAGCCACCCAGCTGAGCCCAGTCAACCCTCAGAGCTACGAGAGAGAATAAGAAGAGACTGTAATTGTTTCATGCTGCTAGGTTTGTGGTGTTCTGTCATGCAGCTAACATCACCCTACTTCCCAGGTCAGTTATATATACCCTGTTCTTTCTCCCACTGCACATGGTAGGGCGGGCAAGCAGACTCAGAAAACTTGAAGGACCAACCTTTCATGAGCACACCTACCCACATGCATTTTCAGAAAGGGCTGGAGGAACTTCTGCTTCAGCTTCATGCCAAACTTGGCTTTTACTTAGGATTGGGGAAATAGTGAGTGGTTGAGAATCTATTAATCAAACAGTAATTTGATTCCTATTCTGCTATTTTTCTTTGTGTATATCCTGAAGAATGTACTCAGAAACAATCATGGCATATTTAAGTATATTTGAATTGTTGCATATCATACTCCTAAATTCCTCACACTTCATAAACTCATGGGGGAAACATACCTCCTTTGGTTCTCAATCCTACAAATTGCTGTGTGTCTCAGAAGGATGTTTGTTTTTATCTTTTGGACACTCTGAACCACAGAAGGGGATCACACACTGGCTGGTAAGGATTTCCGACCTCAGTCTGCAACACACTGCTCGCGAGTAGCCTGGGACTTTTGTACAATATACACCACCTTCCTCTGACTTCACCTTTCATCTCTTGTTGTACAGTGCCCCCACTTATCCCACATGTTTTCTTTTTTTTTTTTTCTTTTTGAGACAGAGTCTCGCTATGTCACCCTTGATAGAGTGCTGTAGCATCACAGCTCACAGCAACCTCTAGCTCTTGAGCTTAAGCGATTCTCTTACCTCACCCTCCCAAGTAGCTGGGACTACAGACTCCTGGCACAATGCCCAATTATTTTTTTGTTGTAGTTGTCATTGTTTGGCAGGCCGGGGCTGGGCTCAAACCCACCAGCCTCGGTGCACTTGGCTGGTGCTATAACCATAGTACAACAGGCATCAAGCCCCCATATGTTTCCTTATAAGCAGCTTTATACTCATTTTAGAAAAAGCCAGTATATAAGTAAAATAAGTACATAAATACATAATAATGTTAAGTGCCACTCACATAATTCATGCTCAATAGATGAGTTTCCTTGATTTTTGCCTGTTACTTGGCTTTACTTAGAGCACTACATTTCTGCAGCCCTCTTTCAGGGTTCTGTACTAATGGCTTTCATTAAATGGAATTATAAGCAGAACTACTTCTGTTCAGTTTTTTTTCCATTGCTGGAAAAAGGGTTTCAAGTAGGCCCGACCCACTTTTACCGGGACCTCAGTTGTGAGTGTGCTAAGTGTGTTGAGCATGAACACACTTGGATCTGCTGGAATGTACCTTGGAGAAAGGTGTGAGCAGACCCTGTCCAGGTCATAACACTAGTCAACTTGATGCTTATAAAAGGAATTCTTATTTGCTGAATTGCTAGAGTGAGATCAAAACTCAGAGCAAAACTCTGAGTCTTTTGTCTATCCTAATGTATATAAAATCAGTTTGAACAGTCTAATAAGGTGGAAATTCTACATAGTGGATAATTCTTATGATTTTTGTCAAGTTTCTTTATGAGAAAAATAAAACCTTGCTTGGGCTGTCAGAATAATAAGAGACAGCTTGAGTTTTTTTGCCTCGAGTTTGTGTGGGCAGGAAATTTATTCTTTGCTTGGTACATCTTTGAGCTGCACACAGCTGTGTGAGATCTCAGTTCCTTACAAATTGCTAATAAAGAAGATAATGCCAACATTTGCACTCTTCTCAAAAGTCAAACACTGAAGATTTAAATCAAGATTTCTGGATAGAAAAATCTTAATCTTTTGAGTCATGTTGCTATGCTTTTAAATTCATTTCCTAACACCAAAGGGAACTAAAATTAGAACTTGGAATAAGCCAGAAGCAATGACACAATTTTCTCATTCATCTAACATGTACTTACTGAGCATCTAATCTATGTCTTTGCATTTAAAATTTGTTCTTAAAATGACAACATGGGGTTGATCTCTCATAGGATTTGATTACGTTTTGGCTAGAGAAGATGAAGGTAATAGGTATTTCTTGGACCCTTCCTATGTGCCAGGCACATAGCAATCATTTTCCTAAATGTTAAGATGTAAATATTATTGATACCATTTTACAGATGAAGAAACTGATGCTATACAACCAATAAGTAACCAAGAGGGATCTTTAACCTCAGTCTGATTCCAAACCCCCCTGTATCACACTCCTTCTTATAGCCTAAATTTTTCCCACTTGTCTAGAAAAGACTTTTCACTCTAATCTTTTTAAGTGTTCTTATAATAAACATTTTAAATCCATTTAAAGTATGCTAAAATCAGTTGAAACCGCTAAGAATGGATATATACATATAGATATTTCTGTGACATAATTATTTATTTTCAAGTTCATGCAATATTGGATTGGGTGTGGGAAGGAAAGTGAAATGAAACAGCCTCAGGGAGGTGGCTGTTACCTCTTGTTCATCTCGACGTTCTCGCACTTTCATTCTGTCTATCTGTCCATCCATCCCATTTTTTTAAAGGTCACCATATTCTAGATACTGAAGTAAGCATTGAAATAAATAGATCAAAAGCAATGGATTCCACTTCCAAAGAATTTTTAGACTAATGCATGAAAAAATACTCATAAAATGAAAAATTTAAATGAAAGTGAACTGTTTTAGAAGGAGGTTCAAGAAAGAGGCAGTGGGACCTTATAAAAAGTACACGTGGGCTCACATCTGTAGTCCTAGCACTTTGGGAGGCCAAGGCTGGTGCATTGCCTGACCTCATGGGTTCGAGACCAGCCTGAACAAGAGTGAGACCTGGACTCTAAAGAAGAGCCAGGCATTGTGGTAGGTGCCTGTAGTCCCAGCTACTTGGGAGGCTGAGGCAAGAGAATCACTTGAGCCCAAGAGTTTGAGTTTGCTGTGAACTATGATGCCACTGCACTCTACAGAGGGTGACAGACTCTGCTCAAAAAAAAAAAATTTTTTTTTTTTAAGAAAAGGAAAGAAAGTGCACTTGGAGGAGTCAGAAAGTGATCTCTGTGAGTACCCAGGAGACAGACTCTGTTGCTGGTGTAACAAAGGGGCAGGGCTGGACAGCCATTGCAGTACATTGAGCTCCATAGAGACAGCGCTGGGGCAAGTGAGAGCCGGATGGGCACTGGGCGACTCTGTGCCTCGCTGAGGAAAGATAACTAAACATGGGCAAAGGAGATCCTAAGAAGCCGAGAGGCAAAATGTCATCATATGCATTCTTTGTGCAAACTTGTCGGGAGGAGCACAA